>JAGSMP010000099.1:1800000-1956229 GCA_029286625.1 Parnassius orleans | reverse complement strand
CATTGATCCCTTTACTAAAAACCATGGGGCGAGAATCAATAAACTATTTGAAAAGGCGGACTGCTTGCGCATCGGAGTTGAATTTTGTCCTTGTAAGAAGTTGTCCAAATTCCGGAAAAAATGGTAATCTGTTGAAGCAAGGTCCGGGAGTACGGTGGATGTCGCAGACATTCCAGATACCTTCAGAAACCTCAACTTTCAAGCTTTCCTCATCGTCTTCAAGTACCCCATCCATTCGCTCCCGAGCAGATATTGTCCGCAGTCTTCAGATCCTGCACGCTTTACAAGATTCATCGCAAAACTTTAAAAATGCTTCCTGTTCCTTCAAGCTACTCTCTGCGCTACAGTGTTCGGCATGGCTCTGAGCCTTACTGCTCGCCTCTGCTTCACGGTACTCTCGTAGATTACTTGTCTTCTTCTCGACTCGCCACAGACTACAACGCAATCCCTGGCACTTTGCACATACATTCGTCGACAACTAGACTGCACCATAGTCAAAACTGTATATAGAGTTGTAGTATACTAACTGGCTCAGTAGTAATTGTTCTGCTTTTTTCAGTTTTTAATCCGTGAATAAAATAAAACAAAATGGTTTACTTATTGTACAAACAAATATAGGCTCTCTCGATTTGACCCACGACCTGTGACGTAGAGCTCTAAACTCGTGTTCATTAGTTTAAGCTCTTCAAATTTACTGATAAGATGAGTTTAGAATCTTCTAAACTCATCTTATCACGGTACTGGTAAAATCGTAATATGTTTTAAATATGTTTACCTGGGACAACTAGTCCGACTAGGTAAGTCCAACTTTGACCGAGAGGTCAATCGACGGATTCAACTCGGCTCGGCAGCGTTCGGTAGATTACGACACATCTTCTCGTCAGACATACCTCAAAACCTTAATACTACATTAAACAACCAGTGCGTGTTGCCAGTGATGACCTATGGATCTAAAACGTGATCCTTCACTGCTAGCCGTATGAGGAAGCACAAAGTTGCTCATCGAGCTATGGAGAGGGTTATGCTCGGCGTCTCTCTGCGTGATAGACTTAAAAACGAGGATATCCGCAGTAGGACCAGGGTAACCGACATAGTCCAAAGAATTAGTATGCTGAAGTAGCAATGGGCCGGCCATATAGCTCGAAGAAACGACAACCGATGGGAAGAAAGGTTCTCGAGTGGCAGCCTCGTACCGGCAAGCGAAGTGTAGGGCGTCCCCACTAGATGGAGTGACGACCTGGTAAGACATGCAGGAAGTCAATGGATGCAGATGGCTCGGGACCGTGCATTGTGGCATTCCTTGGGGGAGGCCTATGTTCAGCAGTGGACTTGTGAAAGGCTGTAATGATGATGATGATGAAAATCGTAACATCGCCCATATTACAATTTTACCAGTACCGTAATCTTACGGCCTGCAGAACAAGTGGTGAAAGAGGTTTTACCCCGACGGTAAATAAAGTAGGTGGTGATTTTGAAGCTATCTATCGATCTTAAATGTGTTTCTGATATTAACACGACTTTGACGTCTTGTTTCTAGATAAGGGCTTTAAGGAGAGAATTTTTTTATAGGATAAGGGTGACAAACGAGCACACATTCCAACTGATGGTAGGTGGTTGCTGCGGCCCATAGATATCTACACCTATCCTCGATTACGAATCAATATGCAGATGCGTTGTCGCCCGTGAGGACTAAGATGGAATGCCTTGTTTCTAGTAAAAAAGGTCTCCGACTCTCTACACTCACCATACGAAACACAGCAACGTTAAGCTGCTATTTTACGCTGGTATTCTGTGAGAGCGTGATCCTTCCCCATACGAGCCGACCCATTCGTGCTACAACTTACTACTAATATAGCTGCATTTTGCATTGGTATTCCAATGGCTAACGAGCACACATTTGGGTTATCAGTCAAATTATGTATTGGGTCTAGCTATATTTGCATGGACTCTCAATTTCGATGGAATACGTAAGTAGACCGTCCTTAATCCCTAATAATACCTTTACGAGGCTTATACAAAATCTTCAGACTATATGAATAACTACAACCCTTATATGATATTAGCTATGAATAGATTTTAATAAAAAAAGAAAAAAGAAACGAGCCCATTATTTTCTAAGGCTCTTCCTTTTTAAAAGACCGGCTACGTTCCAGCAATTTCTCTGGTGTTAGGATTCATGGGCGCAGGCAATCACTTACTACCAGGTGATCCGTATGTTCATTTATTGCCTGGTTTTCCATAGAAAATATTAAACAACTCAATGTCATGGATAAGAATTGTTCAAATTGACAGAGTGAAGGAAAGTACTAATTAAATATTTATAACTACGCGACCCCTTTAACAAGTAATGAGGCATTCCGTCTTAATACTCAGGAGTTACAACGCATCTGCATTTTTAATTCTTAATTGAGGATAGTTATCATAGGTGTATATGGGCCAAAACATCCACCTACCATCAGGTAACTTTGTGCACGTTAGTTATACTGATGCCCAAAGACTCAAACAATGCTCAATTTAAAAATACTGTTAAGTTTCGTGCTGTCTCTATTACTTTAAGTTTAAGTCAAACTGACTGTGACTCCACGATTCTCAACGACATCATAAAATTGGGTAGCGTTTGAGTATTTGGCCATTACTCCTTTAAATGTTTTTATAAGTGGATTGCGGAGGCCTGTCTGGCTACGCTGAATGTATGTGGAGCGATGAATGATATGATAAGATGGATGAAGTATGCGAAATGATGAATGATAGAGGAATAGATGTGTTATGTAAATGAGACGAACGAGGGAAAGGATGCCACTGCACATGGCATGCTTACCGCTTACTGGTCTGGTGTAGACGAGACCGAGCGGGCATGCCAGGAGTCGGTGTCATCCTTTCAGAAAGAATGGGCCAATGTGTGAAGAGTATGAATGTGTAAGCCCAAGGCTGCTATGGATACGAATGAAAGTGGGCTTAAAGAAGTTGTTTGTGCTAAAGGTGTACGCTCCACATAAATAAGCCCACTTATATCCGAGAGCAATTTTGGGACATGGTAAGGATGGTGTTGATGAAATGTAAGGAAATGAGAATATTATTATGTTAGGAGATTTTAATGGAAGGGTTGGCGTGAAGAGGTCTGGTTATGAAAGGATATTAGGAACGTTTGGCGATGAAAGTATAAACGAGAATGGTGAAGACCTCCTTACGGTATATGTGCAAAAGAATATTTTTGTGACGAACACTTTCTTTCGCCATAAGGGATTCACATATATACATGGAAAAGAGGTTATAATAGAAGTATGATAGATTTCATAATAGTGGAATTTACCGGGGTCCAACGTAGGGACGGATCATTACTTGGTCTCATGCCGAATTAATGGTCTATTCAGGCGTTGGCGGCATCGAACATCTGTGTCTACCACTGCGTTACAGCGTATAAGAATAGAGAGGTTACAAGATGAAGGTGTGAAAGAAGTATAAATATAGACTGAAGGAAAATATAAGTGGTTTGAATGAATTATGTATGAGTGATTTAGACTTGAAGACTGTATGGATTAATTATGGAATAATGTTAAGAAAGTTTTGGTGGATGCAGCCACCGAAGTATGTGGTAAGTAAGAGAACGAATGAAAGGAAAAATAATACGTTGTGGTGGGATGATGAGGTACGGATGGAAGTTGAAGCAAAGAAGAGAGCATGGCTAGATTTACTAGCAATCAAAGCTGTTAATTCTGGCGGTATGAATGATGAGATTGAAAGAAAAAGGCAGACTTTAGACGTATAAATAAGAGATTAAAAGAAGTTGTTGAAAGGAAAATCAAGAAAGAACGGATAAGAGTGATAGAAGGATGTCTGATGACTTCCAGGCATATATTAAAATGTTCTGGAAACTCGTAAGAACTACCAGAAATTCAAAACAGCCTAGAATGAATGCCATACGAGACGACAATGGCTGTATGCTGAATGATGAAGTTTTGAATTTAAAAGATGGAAGGAATACTTTGAAAGCGTGTTTATGAGTGAAGAGTCGTCTGAATTACGTGAAATAGAAATTCCAAAAGAAGTGGAGAGTTAGAAAGATAAGTGTAGATGAAATAATGAAAGCAATGAAAACATGAAAGCAGGTAAGGCAGCCGGATATGATAGAGTATCACTCGAAATGCTAAGGGCTGGAGAGGGAGTGGTGGCAGGCCTGCTATACACCTTGCTTAATTTATGTTCGGAACTGAAGCGGGTACCGGAAGACTGCAAAGCCGTTATAGTTCCAATATATAAGGAAAAGGGTCACAGCAGGACTGTAAAACTACCGTGGTATCAGCTTGCTTAGCATTGTGGGTAAACTGTATGCTAAGGTGTTAATTAAAAGAGTTATGGAAGACACTGATGGAAACATTTGGGATGTGCAAGCTGGATTTAGAAAAGGGATGTGGTGTACGGATCAAGTTTTTCCATGCGCATGATTGCGGAGAAGTTTTTGGCCAAAACCAGAAAGTTTTTGTGCGTTCATGGACTTGGAAAAGGCTTATGACAGACTGGACAGGAATGTGTTATGGCAAACACTGAACTCATTTGGGTTGAGCGCTGGTTTGATACAGGCATTAAGGTCTCTTTATAGGGACTCTAGTGCTTGTGTCAGGATCAACGCGGTCTACTCGGACCGGTTTGGCATCCAAAAGGTGTCAGACAGGGCTGTGTAGCTTCTCCATGGCTGTTTAACCTATTTATGGACAAACTTTGAAAGTTGAAGAATTTGGGTTGAGAATGGGTGAGTTAACCGTCAAATGCCTTTTGTACGCCGATGATCAAATCATATTTGCTCATATTTGATGGTTACTCTAATGAACTGGTCATTAAAAGAAAGGGGTATGAAAGTGAACGCAAGTAAGACGAAAGTGATGGTTTTGAAGGAGAAGAAAGTAAAACGTTATTTTAAATAAGAATAGAAGGGAGTTGATTGAGCAAGTGGATGAGTTTGTATATTTGGGATGTTTATTTAGCAGGGATGGTAGATATGATAAGGATATAGACGAACGAGTGAACGCAGGAAATAGAGTGAATGGGGCTCTACACGCTATTATGAAGAGTCAGAATGTGTCAAAAAAGGCACGTTTGGCAATTCATAATGCTGTGTTAGTCCCTACTTTAATGTATGGTAGTGAAAGTTGGGTCTAGCAGAAGAAGCATGAGAGTAGAATAAATGCTGTAGAAATGCGGTCATTAAGGAGTATGCTAGGGCTGAATCTGAATGACAGGGTGAGAAATAGTGTGATAAGAGAAAAGTGTGGTTTGCAAGATGACGTTGTGACCAGGATTAAGAAAGGAATGCTTCGGTGGTTTGGTCATGTAGAAAGAATGAACGAAGAAAGAGTGACAAAGCAAATTTATGCTGCAGAAGTGAACGGTACAGTCGGAAAAGGACGCCCTAGACGAAGGTTTATCAACCAAATTGGCGATATATTGAAAATGGGCCAGATTAGAGTACCCTTAACGCCTCCTTTACATCCTTATATGGATGTAAAGGAGGCGATAGAGGTGTGCCAGGATCGTGCCAAATAGAAGTCTGTAGTCTCTGCCTACCCCTCTGGGTGACAGGCGTGAGTGTTTATATTATATATATTATGTTTTTTTTAAGAGTTGAGAGAACCAGATACCCTTTTTACTGCTAATGAGGCATTTCATCTTATTCCTCAGGGGTCATAACGCGTATGGGTTTTGATTCTTAATATAGCTATTTATCTTTAATATAGGTCTAGCGGTTAAACCGTGGAGTGGGGGTGTAAGAATATCAACTACCCCATATCGTCCCGTGGGTGTCGCAAGAGGCGACAGAGGGACACTGAAATAGAGGATGGGCATTGGGCAGCAGCATCTTCGTTATAACAAGCCAACCCGCCTGACAAGCGTAGGAACTATAGCAAAATATGAGTCACACATGTGACTCATATTTTGTTGAACAAATATATATTTGTTATTTGTTGAACATATTATATTGAGCAAAAAATTTTTTATATAGGATAGGGTGACAAACGAGCACACAGTCCACCTGATGGTAAGTGGTTGCTGGGACCCATAACGTCATCTACATCTATCCTCAATAAAGAATCAAAATGCAGATGCGTTGTCACCCGTGAGGACTAAGATGGAATGCCCCTTTTCCAGTAAAAGAGGTCTCCGGTTCTCTACACTCACCATACGAAACACAACAGTGTTAAGCTGCTATTTTACGCTGGTATTCTGTGAGAGCGTGGTCCTTCCCCGGTCGAGCCGACCCATTCGTGCTACAACAATACTACTAATATAGCTGCAGCATGGCACTATATTATATTCAATTCTTCCATGGGTTCGATATAGTTAGTTATCACTGACTAAGAACTTAATAATAAAATAGGCCAGGGTTGAAATTTCTTGACTTTCGTAAGTGGCGAAAAACACTGACAAGACGCTCGTGAAAGTCTGAAATGCATTTTTCTTATTTGACGCAACAGTATTTGAGAACATATTGAAGGCGTCGTGTCGTTGACATTGAAGCGAGTGACTTGTTCGTAACCACAATAGCTGGCTGCAAAATTGTTCACACTTCATAATTGAGTTTTACATTTCATATACTTATTATCTCTATATATTATATAATTCTTCTGTACGTGTGTTTGTCACTGAAGTTTTTGATTTTGATGAAATGATTTTTATGTGGCGGCGCTGTTGTCGAGATCCAGAAATCACTCGTGAGAAGCCGGTGCGTATCGCAAGTTACTTACATTTAAGATTTGTAAATTTTAATAGCATTTTCTTGTGTAGTTTCTCTTTAAATACCTCTCAACACTTGTTTGAACAAAAAAGTAAAGTTACTGCCTTTATACGTCCCACAGCTAGGCACAGGTCTCCTCTCCTTTCTCAGAGAGCAATAAAATGTCCACTGCATCGCACTAATGAGTAAACCTCTAATTAAGAGGAGCTATAGAAAAACCGCAAAATACTTGTTTTTACTTTATTTTATTTACTGAGTGCTTTCGGAAAGTTTCGAGTCAATCGTCCCGTGAAATAAAAAGTTTCATACAAACTGTAACACCCTATTTCACCCTTTTAGGGGTAAGATTTTCAAAAATCCTTTCTTAGTGGATGTCTACATCATAAAAGGCAGCAACTGTCAAAATTTCAGATTTCTACATCAAGGGGTTTCGGCTGTGAGTTGGTAGACGTCTCAGTCATTCAGGACATCCTCTTTTATATATAGGATGAAATGAATTGATGAATTCATCTTATGTATAATCACACGAGATCCCTTACCATATAAAAATCATTTACTCCGTTTCGTCCTGCTAACTCGAGTTGCGAAACGAGAGCGGCGCGTGAGGAGCCGTGCGCACGTAAACACGTATCGCTCCGTATGTGAATAATTATTTACGTTATAAAAGTGCAAATATCCTTTTAAAATCTATATCCACCAACTCGTCTACAAATTTGAAGAGACTGTGTTATATTTTCAGAAGATACTTTGAGTAAATAAGTGATTTAAAAACAGTGCAAAGGTGATAAAGAACCAAAATAAACTGTCGTTTTACTGTGTCGTGTTAACGTGTGACTCATCGATTGCTCGAATGCGAACATTATTGCCTTATATGGTCAAGAAATTACTCCGACAATCTGTAATGCACCAAGCTGTATGCATTTTCACCCTATGCTAGTAGCAAGTGTAGCCTAGCGGTCATAGTAACGAACTTGGAAGACGCACCTATCTAGTGGGATCGAGTTCGTATCTCGCATAACGAAATATATATATTTTTGTTTATTTTTGTATTTTTTTTTCTGCATCTTTTAACCAATTTTGCAAAATGACTGAAAATGTGGAAAGTGCTCAAAGCAACTTCCAAGAAAGCAATTTTTAATATGTACCTCATGCAATACCAGTTACGATATCGATTGTGCAGGAGCTGAAAAGAGATTTTTCCTTATGAATGACGAACATAAAAGGCGCTGGAAATGCCTTTCTTGTTGTACCACAAAACCACATTCCTCAAGTTCTGAAATAGCATCCACTCCATATGGTGAGCATGTCACTATTAGAAATAAGTGCGTTATAAATATCTCAACGTCAAACTCATTTGAATCATTGGCTGATAATTCCTTGGAAGATGAAGATGATGAAGACAATTTTGATACAAGACTTAATAGAAGCTGTCCAGAGTTATCAACTATTACGGCATATGATTTGGAAGAATTAAAACAGAAGATATTGAATCTACAATCGAGATTGGTTATAGCGGAAAGGGAAATAGAAAACCTACTTCAACAAAATACCAACTTAACAGATAAAATTGCTGCAAGAGAAGCCAAAATTAACCAATTAAAACAAATATGTAACTCGAGTATTAAACAACGCAAGAAACGGAAGGAAATCTATGAATCAAGATCATCATCGTTAGTAAATCAAAGCTTTGAAGGACTTAATGCAGGGAACTCCGAAAACAAGGAAAAACTTGCGGAAACAAACCAACCAAAGAAGAGAAACATCTTTATTCTAGGAGACCAGCAAATACGCGGTTTGGCGATCAAAATACTTGAATATCGCTATGGAAAATATAAAGACGTATATAACATTACCAGCATAATTAAATCTCAAGCACAAAGTAGGGACATTATGTCGAAGTTCAATGTAATTCCTGAGAATATGAATGAAGACGATGTAATAATTTTATCTGTAGGCTCTAATGATAGTGATCCATATCTTTATATAGTAATGTATGCAGTTTTCTAGTTAAATACAAGAACTGTAAGTGTCTCCTAATAAATGTAAAGACAAATCGAAATCTAAATGTAAAAAACTAAATAATGATCTTCATATGTTGAGTAGGAAATATAACTACTGTACATTTATTGACATGAACACATATAAACATAATAATTTTAAAACACATTTACAAAAGCTGACATTCAAAATAAATATCGAAATTGATTACATAAAATATAAGACACATTCTAAAAATGAAAATGCCAACAATCCCTTGCCTAATGCTAATCTAAATAATGTACCAAATGAGACACTTTATTCGCATTCTGAGACATCACACAACCAAGAAATAAAAGAAACAAACGACCCCCAAATAACACCACAGAAAATTCACCCTAACAACAATGACTTGAATAGGAAGAATTTTTTCGTTCATAACAATTTTACAATAATGCATCAAAATATTGCCGGACTTCTTAATAAATCAGATTATTTAAAAGCAGCACTGGAAGAATTCAAGGTTAATAAGTTAGACATACATGTGTTATGCTTGAGTGAAACGTTTATTCAAAGCGGCGACGAAGTAAATCTTAAAATACCGAATTACAAAATAGCTGCTTACTATTCACGAAATTGCGAAAAAAGGGGTGGTTCATTCATCTTGGTCAAAAGCCACTTTGACTCAAGAATACTCAATATTTGCAGAGAATTATCACTATCTAAGAGTTTTGAGTGCTGCGGTGCAGAAATACCTATGTACAAATTAGTAGTTGTTAACATTTATCGGACACCGGACTCTGACGTAAATCTGTTCTTTATCAAACTCCAAGAACTTTTGCATAACTTACTTAAAAGTAAACCCAAACATAAAATAGTTCTGACTGGCGATTGGAATATAGACATATTAAAACCAACTCGACAAAAACAAACAAAAGTCTTAAATGATATTCTAAAAACTTTAACTTAAAATGTACATAAATACTGCAACTCGTGGAAAGGCATGTCTGGACCAGATCGCCAGTAACGTGTATAGGGCCAAATCAGGCACACATCTTGTTTGCCTATCTGACCATGAAACAGCCCAAACTATATCATTTAAAATGAAGTTGATTAAAAGGAGTATACTATACAGACAATTGAATACAGTGAAAAATTTGATCAAGTTTAGAAACTGAATGTCTGTCCTATCTTTTCAAGTATATAATAATAAAAATGCTAATGGAGCTTTCAACGAATTGCATAACGTGATTGATCTATTTAATAAACTCTGTTTTCCAATAAAGCTTGTTAAGATCTGTAATAAATTCAGATACCATAAATGGCTTAGTAAAGGCATTAGACTTGCGTGCAAAAATAAGCGGCGTCTATATATCAAATATACAAGAAGCAATAAAATTTTAGATTATCTATAAAATACGCATACAAAAATACGATAAAATACTCAAAAGTGCATTTATAGTGCTCAAAATTACAAAATCAAAGAGTTATAAATAATGTTTCTAATAAATGTAAAGCGACATGGAATATTATCAATGATAATTTAATTAATGATAAAGAATGTAATGATATTGACATGATAAGTATAAATGACATAAAATATAGTAATCCTAATGTAATATGTGAATTGTTTAATAACTATTTTATAGACATGACGAACATAGAACAGGATAATTTAAATACTGATAAAATTAACATTCCATTCAATAAAAAATCAATATTCCTAACCCCAACCAATGAAATGGAAATAGCTACTATTATTTTATCGCTTAAAACAGCAATGCAGTTGGACATGATGGCATAAACACGTGTACTAAAGGCATGTGAGGATTTAAGCCGACCTCTACCCATGTAATTAATTTGTCAATGGAACAGGGATCATTCCCCGATATCCTTAAGTTATGTATTGTTAAGCCAATATACAAGGAGGGCGATAAATGTGATATGAATAACTATAGACCGATAACTCTTATTCCAATACTATCTAAAATCTATGAAAAAGTCATCTTCAAGCGCATTGATAGCTTCATTACATCAAATAATATACTGACAGAAGAACAGTACGGTTTTCGCAAAGGTCACTCTACTACGTTGGCTTACTACAATCTGGTACATTATGTCACAGAATGTATTAATCAAAAGATACTACTTATTGCTTTATTTCTAGACATGACCAAAGCTTTTGACTTTGTTTCACATAAAAGATTACTGGATAAACTATATCGATATGGTATGGTATAGTTAGTGGTTGGAAAGTTATCTGTATAATAGACAGCAATGTATTGAGATAGCAACAGTCGTTAAATCCAGACAGTGTACTTTCCGGTCAAAATATCGTGTCAACCCATGTGGAGTTCCACAGGGCAGTATCTTAGGGCCCCTGTTGTTTTATATTTATTAACGACTTACCAAATGCAACTCAACATAAATGTTACATGTTCGCAGACGACACCACAGTGGTAATAAAATGTGATGAAATAGAAAAATCCAATGTCATTATTAACGAGACTTTACACAACCTAATCAATTAGCTACATTCAAACAATCTCAAAATAAACATACAAAAACAATGGGCATCCAGTTTACTACTTACAGAGCAAGTCCAATGGATGTGCTAGTCGATTATTGCGGTAATACTATTAGAATTGTTAATGAAG
Source organism: Parnassius orleans (assembly GCA_029286625.1). Taxonomy (NCBI): domain Eukaryota; kingdom Metazoa; phylum Arthropoda; class Insecta; order Lepidoptera; family Papilionidae; genus Parnassius; species Parnassius orleans. The sequence goes on along the minus strand of JAGSMP010000099.1, from coordinate 1,944,868 downwards.
CTAAATTTCTTGGATTTACTTTAGATAAACACTGTGACTGGAAAGCACATAGACAATCTATATACGAAAATAAATAAATTTGTATACGCTACGACGACTCAGTAATGTATCATCCATTGAAACTGCTCTATCGGCCTATCATGGCTATGTCATCACTATTAAGTTACGGAATTATATTGTGGGAGGTTCAGCGGATGTAAACCGGGCTTTCATAGCCCAAAAAATGTATTAGGGCTATTTGCAGAGTACATTTTCTTGAAAGCTGTAAACCCTTTTCAAGAAACTTGGAATCCTACCGCTACCGTGCCTGTATATAAAACAAATGTGTATTTTGTACGACAACATTCTCATTATTTTGTCACTAGAGAGCAAAACAAAATAAACCTACCAGACATCGAGAAAGGATCATGCAACCTAGAATAAGACTTCAACTATACAGACGAAGCTGTTATTGTATGGCTATTAAAATTTATAATAAGCTTCATCCAAGTTTCAAAGCTCTGCCATTACCATTGTTTAAAAAGTTACATTCCTGGCTTTTCACTAGGTGCTTTTATTCAGCCCAGGAATACTTAGATGACCAAGAGGTTTTGAATTTTAATTTTGTTTGTAGCTTTTCTGTGTTTACTTTATTTTATTTTATTTTATGACTTGAATAATTTGACATAAAATATTATACAATTTATAAATGATGACATGTAATGTTCTGTCTGTGAGTCTATTAACTTATTTTTAGCTCTAAGTAGACTAAAATGTAACTACTTTTAAATTTGCATGATAATTATAAGTCAAACATGAGGACATACCACTATGTTAACATCTTTGCACTACCATGTTTAAAGCAAATAAATAAATTTCTGATTTCTGATTTCTAATTTACTGATAAATATAATCAAAATTTTACAATTAAATAACTAAGTACATAAACAACATATAACATAACAACATAGCACGGAACGAGTATTTGTATGGCCTGCAAATAATTGTTCCGGGTCTGTATGTTTGTCTTTGTGCAAATGTTTGTAAACTGCCTCCACGATACAGGAGAAAATCTTAGTGAAGGGGTAACGTTTTTAAAAAAGAAAAAAGAACAAGTTAGGTTGAGAAGCGTGTACACGATATATGTGATAGTTACAGACACTTAGTTACTTAATCAACAGTGAGAACTGAGATAAAATGTGTGAATAGTTTTTTTACTAGTATTTTGTTCAGGCATAAGGGTGAAAATACTTTGAAAGCAAAGTCAAGCTCTATCGTCATCTTATGAACCTCGGCACACGGAGCTGACAAATCGCATGACTCCAATTAAAATCAACACGGCTGCGTGCGTTGAGAACGTTGATTTTCTTACAGAGTAATGAGACGTTAGAAATGGAGGGTAGATGGCGATCTTTATATTTTCATATTTTTTTAATTAAATTGTAAACAACATGATAAAAGCTAAAGTGGATGAAATTATGTTGTATTTTATTACCTGTATGTCTGTTCGGGTCGAATTTATTATTTAGTTTAAAACCAAATTCTTGATGACATAGAGACTTGAAATTTTTAACATAGCTCAAAATTGATATAATAAAAAATTAAAACATTATATTTTTTTTATAATCCATATCTTCTGAGAAGTTTTTTTGTAAGCTACCGCATCTACACTTTTTATATAAAACTGAAGTGATAAACGAGCTTACAGTCCACCTTGGAGTAAATAGCTACTGCAGTCCATGGACACCTGCAGTCAATTTCAAAAGAAAAAAGACTGCAGATGTGTCGTCACCTTTGAGGACTAAGATGGAATGCCTTATACATTGTAATTATACTGGCTCTCTATTCTCTATACCCTTTAGACCGGACTACTGTAGTGATAGCACTGCTATTTGGCGACAGAAATTAGTGAGAGGGTGGTACCTATACAGATGGACTCCTAAACAAGAAAGTAGTCCACCTAGTAAACTACCACTTAGTAAAGACATCACATCTAAAAAATCAAAGAACGATTGTTGGCACTAAGTTTACATGGATTTCTTGCTAATAACTTAAATGTACAGATAGGGTATCTGTACATCTAAGTTTTTATGTTTTTCAATACGCATAAATATCCGTATTGATAATCGTAATCACTATGAGGTACGAGCGGGATTATATTCTAGTGGTTAATGTTAAAAAATGACTTTCAATGAGAATTACTTCTAATCTAGATTGAATAAAAATTATTCTATTCTATTTCTAATCTATTCATGAAGTGTGTCATGTTGTGAGTATTAACTATAAAAAGCCCAAAAACACATCACAGCCCCCGGTAGATGGCAGTATACCATCTCACATTGGTATCAAAGTTGTGAAAGTTAATTAGCTAAGATAAAAGAGTGTTGAAAAGTATGTTTTCACATCTTTAACATTTCAGTCATTTGCATGGTACCACACTTAGATTACTTAGATTAGTTTTCCAATTTGAAATATCTATGAGTTACCACGATGTCGCCATATAACGGCGGCGTAGGGGGACCCACTACTACAGATCATCCCGCAGGTGTCGTAAGAGGCGATAGAGATTGTGGAGAATCCAGTGCGAGGTAGTAAACACTGTAGTAAATACTGTATTGATAGAAAAAGAGTGAGAATAGAGATCGGTATTGTAGGACGGAAATTTAAACATCGTTCTAGTAGGTGTGGGATCTACATACATCTGGAAAATGGACAAAAGAGAAGCAATTATTTAGATAGGGCGGAGTAAAATCATGAAGAATATTGGAAAAGAGGGATTCGGTTGATTTTTTTCTTGGCTTACTAAGAAAATATACACTTATAAAATATAAGATTTGCTCATAATAACTCCTGGTTTTATTAATTATTTGAAATACGGAATTGAAAACAAATATCAATGTTGTTATGGTAAACTAAGTGATAGTGGTTCTTCGTGAATTCTTGCGGAATGGTAACGGCGAGACGAGTATCCATCATCTTATTTCGTCTCGTGAGGTGGCCGACTATGGGAAATATCAGAATAATCATATAGCTATATCTTAACACGTGGTAGAGCCATGCTTCAGCCAAATAATGGTTGTAACACGAATGGGCCGACTCGACCGGGGAAGGGCCACGCTCTCACAGAACACCAGAGTAAAATAGAAGCTTAATGCTGCTACGTTTTGGGTGGTAATTGTAGAGACCGAGACCGGAGACCGTTTTCACTGGAAACGTGGAATTCCATTTTAGTCATATCGAGTGCTAACACATCTGCATTTTCATTCTTAATCAAAGATAGATGAAGATTTCTATAGGCCACAGCATCCACTTACCATCAGTTCGACAGTGTGCTCGTTAGGCACGCATATTCTATAAAAAAAGCTTCCGATAGATGGTGGCATAAGTATCTTATTGACGTGAGGTATAAAATATCGAAATCATCGACGGACAGCAGCGTCAAAGGTGCGAGACATTTGATACTGCCATCGGCAAATCCCCTCCAAGCTTAACTATTAGGGTAAATTCACCCTACATCGGGAGAGGCCCATGTTCAGTAGTACACTTTTACGAGCGGACGAAAAAAGAAAGATAAAAATACTTCACGATGTTAGATATTTTTTTTTTAAATAATGGTGACAATCGAGCACACATTCCACCTGATGGTAAGAGGATACAGTGGCGCATAAACACTCGATTAAGAATCAAAATGCAGATGTGTCCTCAGACCTTAGGATAAGATGGAACGCCTCACATCCAGTAAAAAGGGAATCCATGTTGTTCCCGAAATAGCACTTAACAGTTACAACAGGCTTTAACAATAAATGTTTCGTTACTATGGTCAGATTTATCACTTGTGTTTTAGATTTTGGTACAATTTTGTCTTATAATAATACCTACAACACTGAGTGGGTCTAAGCTGGGTCACGCAATCCATCTCCTCTAATACACTTTGAAATGTAAATAAGGCTTCGAATACTAGCGTCTTTATCAATTCACTTTATTTATAATTTGCATTTGACTGGAATACTCTAAAGATGAAGGAATATCAAACTTTTTTAATTGAATACTTTTCTACGTTTTAGTCAACATCTATAATTTCCCTAATAATGCTTTCTCAAGATTCTTGAAACACAATTTATGTTGAAAAATTGAGTGATGAAAAGTTACAAACTATATTTTATCCGAAAAACTTAAAGTTTTTTTTTTGATAAAACTAATTTTGTACATGTTCATCTTAAGCCCTATCCGCTGGGATGCACTATTGAGGTCATTGAGCATAGTAATTAGGTCCTCCAGTGATTCTGCGATAAGGACTATATCGTCGGCAAATCGAAGGTGGGTCATGTACTCGCCATTGATATTAATACCGTATCCTTTCCAGTCCAGTAGCTTGAAAACGTCTTCCAATGCAACGGTGAAGAGTTTCGGGGATATAACGTCACCCTGTTTTACACATCTCTGCAGTTGGATAGGTTTCGTACTCTGGTTCTGTATTCGGATAGCCATCGTAGCCCTACTGTACAACCACTTCAGCACTTCGATATACCGATAGTCAACTTGGCACCGCTGAAGGTACTGCAGCACCGCCCAAATTTCGACGGTATCAAAGGTTTTCTCATGGTCCATATACGTAAGACAAAGTGGCAGATTGTACTCCTCGGTCTTCTGTACAATTTCCCGAAGGATATGCAAGTAGTCTATGGTGCTAAAGCCTTTTCGGAAACCGGATTGTTCGGGAGGCTGGAAGTCGTCGAGTCTGCGTGCAAGATGATTCGTAATGACTCTGGAAAACAGCACGTAGACGCGGCTCAGAAGGGAAATCGGTCTGTAGTTCTTCAAGAGCGCCCGCGAATATGTATGACATAAAATTAACTTTTCACAAAAGTAAAAGTTGACTTCAAAAAACTAAAAAGAATAAAATTTCACATTCTGAAGTTGGTACTAAGACATAGTGTATAGAAAAATGAAAGCCCCGACTTCAGAGTATGTAATTGTTTTATTAATTTTAGGTGTTAACGTGTAGTGGCGGTGTAGGTATATTCACTACCCCATATTATCCCGTGGGTGTCGTAAGAGGCGACAGGAGATGGATAGCAGCGTCTTCCTAATAACGACTAAAATTAAAAAAAACTGCTGTTGCCAAACCGCTTGCTATGCGTGGCAACTATGGCAAATATCGCCCCTATGAGGCAATCTATGGGAGAGGTCTATGTTCAACAGTGGACTTTTATAGGCTGTAACGGTAACGGTAAGTCTAATAATTTATGCGAAGACTTAAAATTTGTGTCTTTTATAGACTATACATATGCAAATCAAGCCTTTTCTCGCCATCAAGTTTACGTTAATATCCTTATAAATGTTGTGAGTATGGGAGATGATTGTGGAAAATGTCAGAGAGATCGTTCGACCTACACATGATGTGATAACACTCCCGACTCGACTTATGATCGTTAATACTGCTGTTCATGTGGTCCCGTGTTCAAATTCAATAAATCATTTATTGAGTTTTTCCGTCAAGAAATTCTTTGTGGCAGCCCGGAGTTAGGGAGTTGGTGATGCATCACATTCCTGCCACGCAGAACACGTAAAGCCATTGGTCCTGCCCAAGATTTCTCTCCGGTCGTATCGGACTTTAAGAGTTAGGGAATAGAGAGTACACATAAGCGTTCGCACACTCTCGTACACTATAATCCTGTCCTGTCTTTATTTATTGTTTCTGAGATGTTAGTGCTGTTAGCCTTTGTGGTGTCAAATCTCCTTTGTCAGATTATAGCTACAGTGTGACTCTACCACGTAGAAGAGATGTACTATCCAATCCAACAACGGAGAATTCATCAAATTTCAGCAGAAATGGGGTTACGGTATTTGACGATTTTTAATAATAATCAAAATTTATTCCTCATCAGTGCTACACATAACTTTACCTCTTTGCTTATAAAATACAAAATTTAATAAAAAATACCAGCTATACTGATGACAAAGCCACTTCTAGTCGATGCTTGTAGCTTTTAAAAAGGGTCAAGAGCTATTGTCAACTGCGGACCATTTTATTAGGATAGAATAACGGTCATACTATATTCAACCAAATGCCCACAACATAAAGTAGAATTTTGAGCAAAAAAACTTGTTTTAAAATTTTTAGACAAAAGATTTATATGCGAAATTCATAACTACAGATAAAATGGTGACTTTATGGCTTAAAGTAGCTGCCGTTGCTGACTTCAATATTAAAAAAATTCGTGACAAATTTAATAGAATAAAATCCATATAAATATTATTAAATGTCTGCGTCTATTCAGGTTACAGATAAATGAAATTTGGTAGTACTTTATTATAGATTGTGAAGTGGCGGTGTAAGAATATCCTCTACCCCACATAGTCCCGTGGGTGTCTTAAGAGGCAACAAACCAGACATAGGCAAATTATGTTCATCAATGGGATGTAATGAATGAAAAGACACTATTACTAAATTGTCAAGAGAAAAAGCTTTTTGTTGTATGTACCACTATATCCGTGATATCTCAGGGGCTAAGCGCTCGCTGTAAATTTCACAGTACGCGTGCAACTCGGTTTCAATCCCCTCCGGCACCAATGAAATTGTTAATTGCAATTTTAAGTGTTGATATATCACGTGCTCGGTGGTGAAGGAAAACTTCATGAGGAAACCTACATGTCCGAAAATAAGAAAATAAAATATTTCTATATATTTTAGTTCACCAAAAAGCATGGTGGTAACGTGGCGGACATTTCCTAGCCCTAAAACCCTCGCAGAAATGAAAAGAGGCCTGTGCCCAGTAGTGGGACATATATAGGCTGTAACTTTAACTTTAAATTTTAACCACTTTATCAGGAACATATTATACGCTCAACAAAACTCCACTAAACACAATATCACAATATCAAATATTATACTTATATTATAATACAAAAAATCTAAGTATTGATCTGCATTTGCTCCTTTGATGTCTACGAGCACTTATAAGTGCTCGTAGTTTGATGTGATTGCACTTAACGCACACATTAAATGAATTAATAATCAAACAGTTCATTACATATTCGGTTTAATAGAGCTAAACCGACCAAGGTCTTGGCTTGACGTCATTATAAGAAGAATCCTCTCTATTTGCTCCCTGTAATTCCCCGTACGGTTCGCCTACAAGAAGATTATTAAGGTTATTCTACATTAAAGCTGTGAACAGTATATGATATTGTAAATATACTTTGTAAAAATACATACAAATACACAAATTTAGCGGTAGCGGTAGTGTAAAATCTACCACCAACTCTTTCGCACTATGAGCCAAAAACATAAGGAAATGGCACCGAGTTCCCTGCGCCCTTTAAATGGAGCAGTGGTACAAAGTATATTCGGGAGTAAAATAGAACATATATCTATATATAAAAAAAAGTTATTCAAAAAATGCCAAAATTTACTAAATTGGGCAACTTGGTTAGTAGGCGCAGGCTAGTGAATTTCACTGAGTATACTACAAGTGAAATGACAATCTAGTGATCATTTGAGGTCCTCAAGGCAAGTGAATACGTCTTCGTTGGACTTATAATAAGTAATACAAATAGTTTGTACTGTTTACGTAGTAACTATTATATCAGTTGACTGGTTCTCTCAGGCGCTATTTTCAGACCCAACTCGGCCTGAAAATATACGGCCCCTCGTATACGCTGATGTATTCATCGTATACGAGGTGGTATTCCACCGGTAAGAGTCCGGTATAACTTTTCTGTTCCTCGCAGCCGAAGGTGTCTATGAGAATTATCCCACGATAGAAAAAGAGGCCGTAACCACCACTGCTGGATATTTGGTCCCGGGTTCGAATCCAGAATCGGCCTAAAACCACTTATTGAGTTTTTGCGTCAAGAAATTCTCAGTAGCAGTCAGTGTTTCATCTCTGTCCTCGGAAAGCACATTAACCTGCTGGTCCTGTGCTCGTGTGTGATCTCTCTCCGGTCATGACGAATGTCGTCCCATCGGACTATGAAAGGGAGGTGATAGAGAGTGCACCTGTGCACAGACACACGTGTGCAATATAATCCTCTCCTACGCAGATGGGCTAGTCTCGTTTGAGACTGGCAGCCATAACCAAAAATCGGTATGGATGACATTAATTAACAGTTTCCCTGTCCGCGAAACAGACACAATAGTTGAACAATTGAAATGTTCATATATTATTATTCCCTGTCTCATGAATCGGACAGGGAAAAAGTTAATCTATGGTACTATGTCTGTTTTAGTCGAATTTGTCAAATAAAACAAAAGCGAATAACTTTAGGCCGCCACTAGATGGAGTGACAAACTGGTAAGACATGCTGGAGGTCGATAGATGCAAGTGGCTCAAACCTGGTTTTGTGGCATTCCTTAGTAGAGGCCTGTGTTCAGCAGTAGACTTGTCAGAAGTAGACAGTAGGCTTCAATGATGATAATTACTGTGTCAAATTAAATAAACTAAATTTCTGATTTCATATATACGAACTTTATAATCCCTTAAGTATTTTCATATAATTAAAATTTAATTCATCACGAGAGGAAACTACTAGTCACCAAAACTAACCTTAAATTGTGTAACATATGAATATTAAAGTATTCTCTCTGAACCACTATCAAATTCTGCTCAAATGGTATATCATTTAGTTAGTATATTGTATAAGTAATTTAATAAATTGTTTTGTGTTATTTAGTTATAAGGTACAATGGGACTGACATGTTAAAAATAAGTGTGTTTTAAGAAAACTTTGCGGAGTATCTAAACAATAGTTTCAAAGCCTTATTTTATACGACGTAATTCCAGTTCTCATCTATTGAGAAACCAGTCAACTTTAAGAACTTTACGGACATAAAAATACGACGCCTGCAGCTGTTTGATCAATAAACTAGCCTTGTTAAAAGTTAGCCTTGCTAGATAGAAATATCAATAATTTTTAAATTTCATAGACGTGTTTATTTACCTAGTGCTCAGAGCTAGAAGATATTATCAAAAATACGAGTACATTGCGATGACATTACCGGTTTGGCATATTTTATTTGGTCACCGTAACGGACAATTTTCTTGTCAAATGTAAATATAACACTTATCGAAATTAATTTTAAGTTTAGTTTATCACCGGTCCAGAAAATTTTTCAAGGAAAACTATCAAAAAGAAACCCTTTTAAACAAGAAACTGTTTACATATATGTACAATTGTACAATTAAGCTAAGACACAAATCAATGAAATTGTTAATTGCAATTTTAAGTGCTGATTTACCTCGTGCTCGGCAGTGAAGGAAAACATCGTGAGGAAACCTGCATGTCGGAGAAATCAAAAAAAAAATATTTCGAAGACATGTGAAGTTCGCCAACACGCATTGGGGCAGCGCGGCGGACATTTCCTTGCCCTAAAACTCTCTCGAAATTAGAGGAGACCTGTGCCCAGCAGTGGGACGTATATAGGCTGTAACTTTACTTTACTTTACAAATCAAATTAAAACCAAATCACCTCATTCCAAAGGGCTTGTCTCATTCATGTATTACTTAATAGAATAGAATAGAATCATTTTTTTCAATATAGATTACAGTACATAATATTTATTGAAATTAATTTTTTTATTTTTACCACTGGTTCGCAATAAACCTCTGTCCTGGGAAGGACCAGCAACAAACCCAGCGAGACTGTTTTTTTTAAAACACAATTTACAATAAAATATTTTATAAAATTGTTATGAAAACATTTAGAAACAGCATGGTAGCGATCACCTCATCCCCAGGAGTTATTATCAGTCATGTACTCTTTAGTAGTATAATAACCCTTACTAGACAATTTTTGCTTAATAAATAATTTAAAGCTTTTGATAGATAATCTGCATATTTTCTGGGACTTTGTTGTAAAAGCGTATACATTGCCCCATGAACGAATTACTGACTTTTTGGAGTCTAGTAAGTGGTATAACTAACTGGTGCTTGTTCCTATTATTTAAACTTTTTTTTGTTTTTTTTTGTACATACAATATATTCTCGTAAATATATTGAGAGGCCAAAGTTAATATATTTATTTCTTAAATTTTTTCTCTGAGGGATTCCTTTGGACCTAGGTTATAAATTGCTCTTATGGCTCTCTTTTGCAAAACAAAGATAGTTTCAATGTCAGTCACATTACCCCATAGCAAGATTCCATATGACATTATGCTGTAGAAATAACTAAAATAAACTAATCTAGCTTTTTCAACACATGTAAGGCATCTAATCTTTTTACAGCATATGCTGCAGAACTAAGTTTGCTAGCTAGTTAAGATATATGACGGCCCCATTGAAGCTACGCGTCACCTGTAATTCCGAGAAAAACGGTGGATTCAACAAGGCCCAGCTCCTCCCCATTTAGAAGCACACTGGTATTCATGTGTTTAACATTAGGTGTGGTGGATTTAATACATTTCGTTTTATTACCTACCGTTCAAAAGCAAATTATTAACGTTAAACTAGAGTACTACTTTTGATATAGCATTATTCACTTCGTCATATTCCAATAATTACCTTTATAGTCGGAAAATCAACGAAGTATCATCAGAAAATAATACTGTATCATGTTTATTCCTACAAACTAAGGTAAGTCATTAATATAAACTAAGAACAGAAAGGGACCAAGAACTGAGCCCTGGAAAACACCCATAGATACTACCGATTCGGAAGAACTGCTTCCATTAATAACAACTGTTTGCATTCTATTATGTAGATATGACATAATAAGTTAAAGCGCTATGTTTTTTAAACCATAATGATGTAGCTTCCTGATTAATGTCTCATGGTGAACACAGTCGAAAGCCTTGGAAAGATCACAAAATATACCCAAAGCATCTTCTGAATTTTCCCATGCACAGAAAATATGTTTGATTAGCTCAACAGCAGAATCAGTTGTTGAGCGACCCCTTGTTAATCCAAACTGATTGTTATGGAGTAATTTCTTTACATTAAAAAAACTAAACATTTGATTTAGAATATTTTTTTCAAAAATTTTACTGAGCGTTGGCATACAATCTTTGTTTAATATATTTTTGAACTTGGCTATAAAGAAAAAGTATATTTACTGGGATTTTGTAATAAAAGAATTTCCCCATGAATGAATTACTAAACTGGTTTAACTAGCTTGTGTCTGTTCTTTATATTAACAAAATGTATAACACTTATTACTATTTATAACTTCTTATGTTTTTTTGTATATTAAATTTTCGTAAATATGTTTAGAGGGCAAAGTTAATATATTAATTTCCTTAAATTTTTGTCGAAGAGGCTTTTAATCATAGATTGCTCTTATGCAAAACATAAGTGTCAGAGGGGTTTTTGTGCAACTAGGGGTAACAATGGGCGGACCTCATAACAAAACACCAAACGACATTATGCTGTCGAAATAACTAAAATAAACTAGTCTAGCTGTTTCAATGCTGGTGCGACTTCAGATATTTTAACAGCTCTGCAGAACTTAGTCTACTTGCTAGTTTAGATATAGGGAGGCGCCATTAAAACTTTTCATCTAGTGTGATTTCAAGAAAAGCGGTGGTATCAACAAGACTCCATTTCCAATGTCGCTTTATTGGAAATTGAGTCTTATTGTTATTAAAATTACATTTATATTTAGATGCTAAACATTTTGTTTCACGAATTTTTTACGCTAAATCAATGAACTGATTTAGATATAGCATTAAGATAGAAATAGAACATTTTCACTTTATTATTTATCATTATATTATTATGTATATGTTTAGTAGATTTAAAAACATTTTAATATTTCTAATATTAGGTTAATGATGTAACTAATGACATATTAATTATATGTAATAACTTTAACGGAAATCCACACAGATTCCACAGATGTGCAGTTTGGTCAATAGCTGAATTATTCACTTTGTCGTGTTTTACTTATTATTAATTCAATTTAAAAATCAATAAAGCATCCAATTAGTGAAGTATACATTTTAATATAGTATAAACCATAGACTTAGAATATACTAAGTCTATGGTATAAGCTTAACGTCGCTTAGCGAGTAAATAAGAGGATCGTGCTTGAAGCTTGAAGTTTCTATGCGTAATATAATCCGTTACAACGATTGACATACAGAAAGTCAAAATATGCAGACGGTTCAGGACCGTGTTTTCTAGCGTTCCTTAGGCTTCTCTAAGGCACTGGACCTATGTTAAGCAGTGTTCTTGTGAAGGGCTAGATGATTTAGAACAAACACTACAGTTATATTATAATATATAATTGGACTCCACGTAATTGTAAATTATAGAATGAGCAAGAATTCAAAACTGATATGTTTTAATATATTTAATTATGTTGACCAACGTAGCGAACAGTCCATCTGCTTATGAATGGCTACTTGAATCCCATGACACAAAGAAAGTCACTGATACGTTATCATACCTGAGAAATTGTAATAGCTCTTGCTTATATAATGACTCCAACATAATATGATTCCAATTTAGTGACTCCAAAGAGTACAATTTAACAATAAAAAAACTTAAACTAAACTTTTACAACAAAATATATGCAAGGCTTATATATCAGAAAGTGTGAATGTATAAATAAATTAAATATAAAAGGGTTATAATAACATTAAAAAAGACATGACTGATAAAAGTCCCTGGCAATGAAGTGATCGCTACCACGCTGTTTCTAATATATAATTTCATGGTAGTATATTGTAAATGATTATAAATTATTATTTCCAAAAAAGGGTCTTCTTGCTGATTCGCGAGGATGGAGGTTTTTTCTGAACCAGTGGTAAAAGCATACAATAAGTACTAATTTTAATATATGTTGAAAAAATCTTCTATTCCCTTTAAACACAACAGTGGGTGCACCACTGTCTAGAGCCAAAAATATATATAAAAGAGGTATCAATCCCAATGTGAGTAAATTAACCACCTAGAATATTTAAATAAGTTTAGAAATTTTTGACGGTGACTGACGCGTGATGAGATAATTAAAATTAAATCTCAACTGTATCGTTATTTACGCTAAAAACTCCTCCGTTCCATGTTTTCAAAGCAGGCAACCATAATTATTTTAACTGTTTGTACTTGAAAGCTTGAGTCAACCTTATTGAATTAACTAAATGTTTTTGTAAAAAGGTGTCTGCGATAATAACGTAATTTATTTTTTAATAAAAATCCTTTTCTGTATGTTAAAGAAAATATCTACCGAAACTAATTCCTAACTAAATTGTGTTTTACTTCTGTGAGATCTAAAATGTAAATAGTAGATCTCACAGACGGAATCACATTAAAAGAATTTTTTTTTCAATATTTTAGGAATAAGAGTTAATTACAATAAGAGCAATTAAAAGTATATGAGTCTTTGAAAGTTCAGCCATAATCTTTGCAGTTATAAAGTGTCATTTCATTCGATATTTGATACGGATATCTTCATGAAATTGCGTAAGAAGTGACATAATTAGGAGATGGTATGACATTTAGATCATCTTACCAACGTGTATGTGATGACTATACCGAAAATATTTTTTTTGTTTATTTTAAAAAGCGTTATCTCCACATTATTATTTTTTCCTGTATCGTGGAGGCAGTTTACATACATATATTGCACAACGGCAAACATCTAGACCCGGAATAATTTATTTTAGGACATAAAAATACTTGTTCCGTGCGGGATTCAAACCCGCGGCCCTCAGCGCCGTAACTCAATGCTAAGCCACTGCGCCACGGAGCATGCTTCAATACATGTCACTTTGTTCCTGTAAAAGTCTCGAGAGATGCCAAAAAGATCTCATGTTCTGCAAAGTGCTCTCTATGTAATCATCTTAATTAGCATCTATATATTGAAGTGACATTAGGCTAATGGCAGGGTACGTACGGATAACCCAAAATGTCGTAGGATCCAATCCGCTATTCGGTTACTGTCATGCATTGCTAGTATTTATATCAAAATAAATATTCTCCATATGAAAATTATCACATATTTTACTGGTAACGAGACATTTTATCTTAGTTGTCAGGGGAGATACCGCGTTTAAATTTTGATGCTCAATCAATGAAAATTACCACATATTTTACTGGTAACGAGACATTTTATCTTAGTTCTCAGGGAGATACCGCGTTTAAATTTTGATGCTCAATCAATGATAAATGTAGTCTATGGCTATGGATTAAATAATTCACATATAGTGGACAATGTTATGTTGTATAAAATAAAAGCAATAGTCTAGTATAGAAGTTCACTTTTAATCCCTATGAATGTTGGTTACAACGGTATAAATTTAGGAATGCTCTTTGTTTAATGCGTTAACGACAAAAGTTGGCGTGAACTCCGGTGAAACAGTGTTGTACTTGTTTGGTTATTGTTACCTGGCTCACGACGAAACTTTTGTTTGTTAGCGTGAAAGCGCAAAATTGACTTTATCTTCCATAAGCTTTAGAAGCAAATGTGTATATGACGCCATTGTTTTAAACATTCGTATTAGCTGACCAATTAACGGAGAGCAGAGCGGAACATTAGGCACTGCGATCTTCATTTGCCTTCCAAGCGAGTTAATTACGACATACTTTTCTTATTTTAAAAGAGTCCATATCTAGTAGATTATATAGAGACTGATGAAGATACACATCCAAATACAACTAAATATAGCTGTTTTATCGTAATAGAATCCGTGTTTTCTTAGCTCTTGGTCTGATAAATAAGGAATGGATGAGTCTACTAGAATACGAAGAGATAGATTGTCGAAGTGGTTTTCAATATTCGAAAGGTTAATCTTAAAAAGTCTTACTTGAAATCTGCGATTATTATGATTCCGAAATATGAAAAAGTTTCCATGTGATAGCTTGAGCTCTCCGTATTGTGCTTCCGTATCTTATACATAAGCACGGGTCATGACTAGGCGTACCTACTTGGGTGCGGGTAACACCGCGAGACAAATAGCTAGTCATAAGTATGACGTGAGCACAACACAACCTGTGAAATATCCGTACTACACAAACCCGTGAATTTTGAGATTACAATAAAACCACAGTTATAGGGCAACAGGACACTTTGGTAACAACAAAAACATATTAACCGCATCTAACCCTGTCTAAGGTAGCTCGACTTTTTTTAGACATTTAACGTCTAGAGAAAAATAAACTAAATTTATGATATTTAAGAAAACTAGCTCTAAGAATAAAAAATGAGATTTTTTTACTTTCCTTGGGTCTCAGGCAAAGGAATTTATTTATTCATTTTAGCGGCAGTACTAACCGGGTCAGAAGCTGACGTGAATGACTAAATCAATAGTGATATTCAAAACTAGTATTTTTTATGCAATGATTTTTCTTAACTATATTTGATTGAGGTTTTCTAGAATAAAATATAATACTTTTATTTTGATATCAATACAACTTATTCTAATTGAAATCATTAACATCAATCACCTAATTTCATATTATCAATCCTGTTTTTTTTTTTCATTCATTAAATACAGCCATTCAAAAGACAACTGCTGAACATAGACGCCTTATAGTTGCCACGTTGAGTTAAATATTTGCCATAGTTTCCACGCTTCGCGGTCTGGTCAGCAACCGCAATTTTTTTAATTATTGAGTTGTTATAAGAAATATGCTGCAGTCCATTTTCTGTTTCAGTTCCTCTTTTTTGACTCTTACAACACCTACAGGATGACATGGTGTATTGGATTCTCCGCCGCCATCACACGGCACGGCAACTATGTATTAATTTATATTATAGTAACCCTTATTATGGGCTGGTCACATCTGTCACAGAAGCAATAACCGTTGGAGTAGGCGTGTCATTTAGTGGAGACCGCGTTTAGGTAAACGTAGTGTGGGACGCCCCCTGGCTAGATGAAGCGACGGCGTAGATTTGAACATTTTGACCTGGAGACGAAAAACCAAAGCAAGGTGTGGAAAAGACCATCTTCTCCGCCAGCCAAGCCAAGAGATTCAAGGTGTCTGCGTCCGCTGGAGAAATAATGGCCTCTGTTATCTGGGATGCAGAAGATATAATAATGATCGACTATTTAAGTAAAGGAGAGACAATAACCGGAGATTATTACGCATCATTAATCAAAAAACTACACGAATAACTAAGGAATAAACGTTGAGGAAAATTGCGTGCTGGAATGCTTTTTCGTCATGATAATGCCCCTTCCCATAGATTTCAGTTGAAGCAGCACCCACCGTGATTTTCACCTTTTTACTCGATGATGATGAGGTGATGTGTGCTGTAGAGGCCTGGCCGGAATTAAGCCTTTTTTCCAAGGGAATTAACCAACTTACAAAACGCTATTCAAGGTGTAGGTGTAAATAAATATAATTTACATATACTAAAGTTTCCAAAAACTTATTAATCAACCTAGATTTATAAAGAAAATGTTATCGCAACTAAATTCTGTTCCTTACCGGTCCAGAATTATTTTTCTTACGAAAAATAAATTTACCTTATATAAGGTTAATGACATAAGATACATAAGTATATTAATTATTCACATTCAGGCAGGATAAAGGTCACAGCAAATCAAATTTGAATGGATCAGCACCGAAAGGGTATTGTTTTGGGATGATGGCCCAGTTGTATAATATTTCATTGAAATTGGAAGTTCCATTGGATTATGTCACTATCTATATCTATACGTTACGGTCACAATGAGTATTGAACCTTCCAGAGGTTCTGAATATGTTAATGCATAGGATAGTAGTAGATTAAACTTGAAAACTAAAACAGATAGAAACAAAATTGATCATACGCAATTAATGTTCTGTACACAGTATGTAATGTAATGTAAAATAATAACAAGTGGTAAAATATTTTTTATAGAACCGACTTCAATATAAATTATTAAGGACAACTCAAAAACGATTGGTCAGACCTTGATCAAATTTATATAAGACCACATGAGAAGCATCAGCTTTCAAATAAAAAAGAATCGTCAAGGGCCACCCCAGCCGCATCTTAACCTACTGTCACTGATATTGCATGATTGGTGTAATGTCTTATTAGACGCAAATAACCTAATCATACGAGTAAGTTTCAGAGTATTTTATATGAAATAAAGTATTAAAAAATAAATTCCTTAAGTGAGAGTATGTGTATGTTATATTGTGTATTCTATAAAAGAATGTGTATAAAGTATGTGTGAAGTGTATGTAAATGTAATGGCGTAATGAGGATTCATGTTTTATACGTGGTAGAGCCATGCTGCAGCTATATTACTGGTATAGTTGTAGCACGAATGGGTCGGCTCGATCGAGGAAGTACCACGCTCTCACAGAATACCAGCGTAATATAGCAGCTTAATGCTGCTGTGTTTCGTATGGTGAGTGTAGAGAACCGGAGACCCTTTTTACTGGAAATGAGGCATTCCATCTTAGACAACGCATTAGGGTGACAACGTATCTGTATTTTGATTCGTATTGGAGGATAGATGTAGATGTATGTATATGCGCCACAGCAACCACTTACCATCAGGTGGACTGTGTGCTCGTTTGTCGCCTTTATCCTATAAAAAAAATGTGAACATAGCTTTTAGTAGATTCAACGACCACCGATGACGTCATAGTGCAACAATTAGCATGCAAAAAGTTTTTTTTTTATATTAATTATTATAAACGTTGCAAAAACATAATATTTTTGTTTCTTAATTATTAGAGCAAATTGAGAGCAATTCTTTAAAAAAAATTTAATGTTTTATAGCAAAATAAAATTTTCGTAATATGATTTTTTTAATTAATTATAAATTAACTAATAGTAATAGACGTGGAGCAATTACGGCTTCTAAAAGAGTATTTAAGGAGCAATTAATTGGCATACAGATTAATAAAAAAAAATATTCTGTGCTTACTTCCTTCCGGTGTTTTTATACAACTTTTGTTTAGTAACAAATTAAAAATTTGATAGATAGGCTCTGCATATTTACCGAGACTTTATTTTAAAAGGGTATACATTGCACCTTGTACGAAATACTAACTCTTTGGAGTATAGTCTGTTCGCTAAGATAGTGTCAACCAGAGGCGCACTTATTATTTTGCTTTTTTTTCTGTGTTTATTAAATAAATGTTTTTCTTTTCCAAGAATAAAGTAGAATACTATTTTATTCTTATGTTTATTGTAATGAAATACGAATATAAATAATAAACACTAGGTAGGTAGCAAAGAACCTTTCACTAAGACGCTTCGTTATGTAATGCCTAAATCACCTGCGGCAGTACGCCGCACGCGGTGACCTATGATGACGCGGCGGCGCCTTTGACAAGATGCGGCACGTGTCTTTGTGCGGCGAACCGAAAGCAACCGTATCTAAGCGAACAGACTATAACTGATGTAACTTATGCTTATTCCTAGTATTTACAGAATGTACATTTTTGTAAATATACTGAGAGACCATAGTTAACATATTTATACAGTAATGATTTCTTATATTTACGCGAACACTACACATTGAATAAAACTAATTTTACGAATTATATCGCGTTTAATCAACTTATTTTTATTAATTCCCGACGTTTCGGGTGCTTTACAGCACCCATGGTCCCCCGTAACCACCCGTGACCGTGAAACGTCGGGAATTAATAAAAATAAATTGATTAAACGCGATATAATCCGTAAAATTAGTTTTATTCAATATTTATACAGTGTTATTTTGCAATAACCGGCCAAATTTACAGAGAATGTTCATCATTTAAAAATCCTCAAACATTCTGCCTTTTTTATCTTTTAAATTCTAAATGCGTGGTAATGCATTATTTTAACTGATTTTACTGCGCACACACATTTGTAAGGGTCGATCGGTAGGCAAAAACGTTGCATGGCAAGTGCGTAAGTGGATGCCGTGGCCAATAGCCATTTATCCCCGACTTAGAATCAAAATGTAGATTTTTTTTTAAATAATAAGGGCTACCTACCGAGCACACAGTCTACCTGATGATCCGCCGTAATATATCATACGACGTGCATGTAAAAATCATTTTTACAACAAACCATTTTCACAGAAATTTACGATAATTTAATTAAAATAACTTTAAGCCGCCGTAAGTTTTGGAAGCAGTCGTATATGGTACTTTCTGCACCTTTGAAAGGATCGTATTAGGAAACGATAATTGTTGACGTAGACAAACATGCGGGGCAGTACTATAATATTATTTTAATGTATGATTAAAAATGTTTACGTTTTACAAACATTTTAAGTGGTAGAGCCATGCTGCAGCTATATAGTAGCATAGTTGTAGCACGAATAGGTCTGCTCGACCAGGGTAGGACCACGCTCTCACAGAATACCAGCGTAAAATAGCAGCTTAAGGCTTCTGTGTTTTGTTTGGTAAGTATAGAAGACCGGAGACCCTTTTTACTGGAAACAAGGCATTCCATCTTAGTCCTCACGGATGACAACGCATCTGCATTTTAATTCGTTATCGTGGATAGATGTAGATGTCTATGAGCTACAGCAACCACTTACCATCAGGTGGACTGTGTTCTCGTTTGTTATTCTTATTCTATAAAATAAAAACACTTACAAGTTTTTACGAAAGGGTCAGCCATCGCAGTCTTTTTCTTCCAATGATGCCTCCTTAAGAGGCGAATCATGTGTCGAATTATCGACGGTATTGGAGGTAATGGCGTTGAGATTAGTGGTATGTGGAGATAGTATACACAATTGAGGGAGCAGGCTCTCCGGACTAGGTATGACACATTTTTATTTTTCACGTAATTACCACTTACTTATTTACAATTTTTAACATAATATTCAATATTATGGATTTCCGCAAAGTAATTAATTTATTTGAAACTCCCATACTAAGATTTTCTCCTGTATTGTGGAGGCAGTTTTCATATATAAATTGCACAAGGACAAACATCCAGACCCGAAACAATTATTTGTAGGCCATACAAATACTTGTTCCGTGCGGGATTCTAACCCCCTGCCCTCAGACCCGTTACTCATGCTAAGCCACTGCGTCACGGAGGCGTCATGTCTCATGATCATGCCATGAGGAGTCCTACTCTATAAATTTTCTACGAAAGCTTGAACAGTATAATAAATCTTTAGACCTTACTTGGGAAAATTCCTATTTACATATCGGTAAAATGATTTAAGACATTAAAATTGATATTTTCAGTCTTACACCCTCCCTGAAGACTGTATTGATTAATAAAAAATTGGCTTCAAGTAATACCATTCATTATTTAGCAACCCGGTGGCTTCATAAATGAAATGAAATGAATTGAAATATATTTATTTCTTCGACGTAAAAAAGATTTCGTTTGCTAAATTTTTTTTTTGTTACAAATCTGCTACCGTTTTGATTAGAGGTCCCTCTGACCGGAGATCAAATGGTGAAAGAAACTCCGCAGGAACCCTTTTTTGTCATTTATTTTAAGTTAATATTACAACAGCAGAGTGTAGTGGCAGTGTAAGAATATCCACTACCCCGCATCAACCCGTGAATGTAGTAAGAGGTGACCGAGATAAACAAACCAGAATTGGCAGCAGTGTCTTTTTGATACTCGTATAAGTAGCGGCACGAAAGTCTAGCGGTGGCCGTTATTGCGCATAAGTCGCGCTGATTGGCTTATTGCGCATAAGCCGCGCTGATAGGCTCGTGCGTATTGTTCGCACGCGCTGATTGGCTCTCCAGTCGCATTCGTGCAGTTCAATTCGTGCGCGTCCCCTCCACGTTTCGTTCAGCGCTAGACTTGCGTGCCGCGACTTGTAACAACCAAAAAATTAAAACACAGCGGTTGTCAACCCGCCTGCCATGCGTTGCAACTATGACAAATAAAACTATGATTCAATCTATGGGGAGGTCTATGTTCAGCAGTGGAATTTTGACGGGCTGTAACAATAGCATAGTACTTTTATGTGGAATGGAAAACAATAACAGATTTCGTAACCAAAGCACATTTCATGATGCACTCAAAAAGGACCTATGAAATTTGAAATTTATTAGGGTATATGTATGTCCTCACAAGCAGCACGTGTTCCCAAGTATGACGTATGTGACCTCCTCTTAGACAACATGAAAGGATAGTGGACAAACCGTCACACGATGCCATCGTAAGCACAGACCATTTAAAAATCCTAGAAATTTACTGTGTTTTAGTTTTACACAGCGAGATTATATTTTTCCTGAACTTTTTTTCATCCTACAAAAGTCTACTACTGAACATAGATTGCCTTATAGGAGGGATCTTGCCATATTTGCCACGCTAGGCAGGCAGATTGACTACCGCAGTTTTTTTGTTGTTTTGAATGTGTTATCAGGGAGGTGCTGCTTCCCTCTGTCACTTTTTACGACACCCATGGTACAATACGTAGGACACTCAATAAGTTTTAAGATATACAAAAAGTATTCTAGATACTATTAATATTTATTTTACATCTTTTGAAAATATTCTCCATCATGCTCTGTACAAAGTTCCATTCGCCTAAACCAACACTGAAAACACTTTTGCCAGTCTTGATCTGACAGGTCGGAAATCGCTTCTTCGTAGGCAGCCACGGCTTCTTCGGCGCTTGAAAAACTTGCCTTTTATTTTTTCTTTGACTCTTGGGAACAAAAAGAAATCACAAGGAGCTAAGTTAGGGCGTTAGGGTGGGTGACTTAGAGTTTCAACACCAGATTCCTCAATAAATGCTTTTGTTAGAACAGGGAGGTATGTGAAGAGGCGTTATCGTGATGCAGCATGATTCCCCGAAGCCCGGTCTTTGATCTTCTCTCCCGCACAGCTTGAAAAGCTTTGGGTAATGCAACTGTAATACCATTAAGAGTTGACTGACCTAAAATTTTCCAGCATTGACGTCAACAAATGTCCGCTCCGCGAAAAAAAACTAGCCACCATTTTTTGCCGACGTTGCGAGGGCCTTGCAGTTTTGTCGGTAACTGTCCTTCTGAGTAGACCCATACCGATGATTGCCTTTTATTTTCCAGATCATATTGATAGATCCATGTCTCGTCACCAGTAACGATTTCTGAAACACGCATAGATGCCCCGTTTTCAAAACGTAGACGCATTTCATGGCACCAATTCACACGAGTCTGTTTTTCGCTTTCGGAGAGCAAACGAGGGATCCGTCGACAACAAAGCTTCCTCACTCCAAGATGTTGATTTAGGGTGGTATGAATGCTCCCCGAACTAATGCCTACAATTTTTTTGATGTCCGTATATGTGATTCGTGGGTCTTCTCGCACCAACATTTCAGTAGTCCATACATTTTCTGCCGTTACTGCTTTTTGCGTTTGCGGGGCCCCGGTTCTTTAGTCATCTTTAAGATTAATTTTACCCCTTTTGAATTCAGCAAAACACCTAAAAATTGTTGCGCGTGATGGAGCTGAGTATCCTAATGCTGATTGTAACCGTTGTAAACTTAATTGTTCGGTTAAACCAAATTTAAAATCATAATATATCATAGCGCGCAAATGTTCACGGTTAAGATCCATCGTTGTAAATGAAAAGCCAGGGAAGCGTTGCAGGAAAATTAATAGAACTTTGTTTTTTTTTTTTGAATATTGAGCAATTGGCTTATGGAGTTCTATTTTTAAATAAATTTTATTTTTAGAAACATATAACACGGGTGCGTTCCATTTTTAAATTTTGGAGCATCCCAAAACTTATTGAGTGACCTACGTATAGGATAGTGGATAATTACATACTTATTTGTATAAATAATATTTTATTTTTATATTGCTACTAGTAGATTATACAAAAAATATCTCATTCACTCATAACATAAGACTGAAAATATATTTCATATAAATATATAGAAGCACTGCTGTAGACTAGACAAATTAATTTCCATTGTAGGATCTAGACGATTCAGAAATAGCACAGCCAACTTTAGCTCGTGCAAACAATGTGAGTGAAGAAAATTCAACCCGGCATTGTTATTTATTCTCCGAGATCACAAAATATAGTATAATGTGAAGAGGATTTAGAATGCACCTAATCAGTTTTTATAAAATTTGAGTGACAAACGAACTTACAGTTCACCTCATGGTACGTGGCTTCTGCAGCCGATGGACGTCTACAACTAACTGCAGAAAGCTGCAAATGCGTTGTCACTTTTGGTCCGGTCGGTCCCCTAGGCTGAGACTAAGTCCCACCACCTAGTAAACTTCTACTTAAAATTTTAAACCGTAACTAAATTGCTTAATTTAAACATAAATGTTGTTTAATATTTAAAATTATTAAAAAACCTCCGAAAAATAAAAACTTTTATTTCCAGGTACTCAAACGCTACTCTATTTTTAGGTGTCGTGAAGTCTCGCGGTGCCACAGTCACTTTGACTTAAAGTGATAGAGACAACACGAGACTTAACATCTAAAAATTGAGCAGCGTTTGAGTATTTAGGCATATAAGCCTTAAATTTAAGTAAAAACTGTTAATTTTTTTTATTAGACTTATAAAATTCCTATCACCTAAATATTTATTTACCGGGTAAGTATAGTAACATATGACGTTTATCGTATCAAAATATTAAATGAGCCTAAATCATCTCAAAACATCTTCCATATCCTTCACATTTTGGTATATTTAAGCCGAAAGCAATACTTATCAACGTCTTAATTAAACATAGTAACATCTTAAACAACGAAAGAAACAATATTTTACCTGACAAACTATTCACAAAAGTTGAAAACGCTTTACGTAACTTACATATTGCGAAATTTTAATAAAGTAACTCACAAGTTTTATTTATTACAATGTAAACTTATTAATTGTAAATAAGTAAACAATCCTTTGAGACATCGATATGCTCACTTTGCTCTGAAGCATAGTTTACCCAAGGGATAAGTGTTCGTTTTAAATTACATACTTAGTATACAAGCAACCCAAATTCGATCCCCGACAAGAGTTATAAATTCATCATCACCATTCCACTGATATACAGGAGTTTCTATCGTTGTTTATACGTGGAAAAGCCACGCTGCTACTATATTATGGTTGTAGCACAGGAACTGGGTCGGTTCGACCGTGATGGAACCACGCTCTCACAGAATACCAGCGTAAATTAGCGTCTTAATGCTGATTCGTTTCGTATGGTGAGTGTAGAGAACTGGAGACCATTTTTACTGAAAACTAGGTATTCCATCTTAGTCCTCAGGGAGACAGCGCATCTGCATTTTGATTCTCAATCGAGGATGATTCTTAATCAAGGTAGATGTCTATGGTCCACAGCATCCACTTACCATCAGGTGAACTTTATGCTCGTTTATTAACCTTATTCTATAAAAAAGAAAGTATTTGCCTTAATCGTTACTCTTGGCAGGCGAATTGACGATCGCAGTACAAACGTCTCGCACCTTTGACCGCTGCTGCCCGTCGCCGGTCTGGCTATTTTATACATGATATTTTATATATGCCACGTGTAAAGTATAAAGAAAATATTGCAATACAAATCATGTGCAGGTTTGCACATGATTGGTGTTACAATATTTTAAATCGATTTATTAATATTCTCAAAATTAAAAAATTTACTCTTAAAACAATCAATTTGAAAAACATCTTTGCCTCGGCTTCTTATTCGTTAAGTTATTACCAACTTTTTTCCCTCACCGAAAATTAAAGTCAGCTGCTATATAATAATTTTATACTTTAAATATAATTTATCCGATTTTTAGTTCATATACGTCCCTCTGCTGGGCGTTTTTTAAGGCAAGGATGTGTCCACCGCGCTGCTCTAATGAGTTGGCGGACATTACATGTTTTCGAAGTTTTTTTTTAATTTCTTAGATATGCTGGTTTTTTCACAACGCCCTTTTTTACCGCAGATCACCTGGTGAAATCAGCATTTAAAATTGCAAGTAACAATTTCTAGTTCGGTAGGGATCGAACCTTCACGTACTGTGAATTTACGGCAAGCGCTTATCCGCTAAGCTACCACGGCTCTTTATTTATACTCTACTATATTAAACATTACATTGTATTAATTATTGGATATTGATTATTGAATTTCCAACAATAATAAATTTAATTTGAGAATCTAAATCATTTGTTTCGAATAACACTTTGAATATCGTGAATAATTATTCCGATATGAAGCTAAATTACGTTATATTAAATTGCTTATTATGCTCTCAATTAATTTAATGTCATAGTATTTGTTTTCTACACAGTGAGAATATTATAAAAGTCAATCAGAATTAAGTGCATATGCCGCAAACTATGTTTGTTTGATAATAGATGTAAAATGAAAAAAAAAACGAAATTATAGCATTACTAGCAAGAATTTTTTGAGATCAAAATTGCGCCACCAATTGTAGAAACCTACCGTTATCCCCGAATAAAATTGAAAATCTAGATGTTGTCATCCCTGACGACTAAGGTGGAATGCCTCGTTACCAGTAAAAGAGTCTCCGGTTCTCACATCTACCGTGATCCTCGAGTAAGATTGAAAATGTAGATGTTGTCATCCCTGACGACTAAGGTGGAATGCCTCGTTACCAGTAAAAGAGTCTCCGGTTCTTTACACTCACCATACAAAACAACAGCTTTAAGCTGCTATTTTACGCTGGTATTCTTCGAGAGTTTTGATTGGAACGCAGTGTAGTCGCAACTTAAGAGAGTCCATTACACCATATCATCAAGTGGGTGTCGTAAAATGCGACATTGGGAAACTTAAACAGGAGATGAGCAGCAGTGTCTTCCTGTAAAGGGATGAAATTATACTACGTTTATCATTCCACATTTTGACCGTGTAGTAGCGGTATAAGAATATCCATTACCCCATATTATCATCCCCTGGGTGTCGTAAGAGGCGACAGAGGGAAACAAATCAGGAGACGGGCCGCAGCGTTCACCTGACAACGACTAAAAATAAAAAACTGCGTTTGCCAACCCGCTCGCCAAGTGTGGCAACTATGGCAAATATCCCCCTATGAGGAAATCTATGAAATTATACTGAAATTATACATGAAATTATACTGAAAATATACTGAAATTATATTTGTTTTACAGAAGGGCCATAAGAGCAATCTATGATTTAAAACCTAAAGAGTCGCTCAGACAAAAATTTAAGGAAATTAATATATTAACTTTGGCCTCTCAATACATTTATGAAAATGTAATGTACGTACACAAAAATAAAAGTAGTTATACAAAATAAGTGATATTCATTCTGTAAATACTAGGAACAAACACAAGCTAGTAGTACCAGTTACTGACTCCACCGAGTCAGTAATTCATTCTTGGGGCGATGTATACGCTTACAACAAAATCCCAGAAAATATACAAAATTGACCTGCTCAAAATTCAAAAACTTTATTAAACATAGTTTGTATAAAAGGGTTATTATAATGTTAAGGAATTTATGGATGATAATAACCCTGGGAATGAGGTGTTCGCTGCCAGGCTGTTTCTAATTTGTTTTGTGTGGTTAATTGTGTAATATACATGATTGTAAGCTGTTATTTAAAAAGTCCTGCTGGGTTTCTTGCTGGTTCTTCCCAGGACAGAGGTTTTTTTCGAACCAGTGGTAATTAGACAAAGAGTGACTTTCAATAAGTATTATTTATAATCTATATTGAATAAAAAGTTTCTGTTTCTGTTTCTATGAGGGAGACCTATGGTCAGCAATGGACTTTAATAGGCTATAACGTTAACTAACGGTATAATTCTCCTGCCAAGCGTGGCAAGTGTGAGGCAATCTATGGGGGAGGCATAAGCTTAACAGTGGATTTTCGATAGGCTGTAATAAATGAATTAATTAATTAATTCTGTGTCATCTACATCTATTATCGATTAAGAATCAAAATTTTGATGCGTTGTCATCCGCGAGGACTAAGATGGAATGCCTTGTTTCCAGTAAAAGGGTCTCCGGTTCTCTACACACACCATATGAAACACAGCAGTATTAAGATGCTATTTCAATCTAATATTCTGTGAACTGCAACCATAATTTAGCTACAGCATGTCTCTATACGTATAAAACATTTTTTTTCGTGGTAGAGTTAGAGTTATTCTTAATCGAAGATAGGTGTAGTGTCTTTAGGCCCTAGACCACTTACAATTGGACTATGTGAAGTACCAACCTTTGTCATCCTTACTACTTAATAAAAAAAATGTTTTGAGAACAATAAAAGTGCACTTGCAATGTGAATTATAAATTTGCGAGCATAAATTTTGACTGCATCCTATTCTCTTAAGGTTAATACAGCAATATGTCTTGTAATTTTCTACACATAAATAGCGTACTAACCAGATTCACAGGAAATTGCTCTCCCGCTAAGGCGCTTCCTAGCCGAGAAGCAAATAGTTTCCCTGGATAACGTTTCTGTAGCATAGCATATATTTTATGTGAATATCGCAGCAAATATTATAAATACTACATTTATTTTTATTTTGTGTGAATTTATTACACAATGTGTACTGTGTGTTTCTTTGTTACCCTTATTCTAAAAAGCTCTCCCAGAATTTGCCAGAAAGATATCTACCTCATATTACAACATCCATTCTATCTAATGGTTTATATCAAAACACGGTAGCGTTATCTTTTCTAACCTTCACCGTCACATTTTACGTGGTAGAGCCATGCTGCAGCTATATTAATAGTATAGTTGTAGCACGAATGGGTCGGCTCGACCTGGGAAGGACACGCTCTCACAGAATACCAGCGTAAAATAGCAGCTTAATGCTTCCGTGTTTCGTATGGTGAGTGTAGACCGGAGACCCTTTGTTAGTAAGATTTATGACTGTTAAATATAATTTCACCTTATTAATATCATACTTAAAGATCAATTTAGATTGCATAAACATTGTTAATTATTCTACCAATAGCAATCCATTACGTTTTCATATGTCGTCATTGTGACAGCCAACGGACAAACAATTTGTACCTTTACCTTTAGACCCTCAAACTGTTAGCACGTCCTCAAAAATATAATATTAAATATTGTAAATTGTAACAAATACATAAATCTAGTTGGTGATACTCTAATCTATCATTTCTTTGTACAATATCGTACAAAAGTGGCGACCGTGACAGGACCTGCTATATAAATATCGGATTCCGAAGATTCATATACGCCGGTCAAGGGTGAAGGTCAAGAGGTCATCGCCACGCCACGCCTATCATCAGCGCCTAGATTCTCTCGCGAGGTGCCAGGGGATCGGCTAATTATTTTGTGGATCGTGCAACCAGACCATTTAACGTCGTCGTATCCATAGTCGACAAATTACATCGAGTTGGAGATAACTAATTACTACGAATATGCGTCTAGATCCGCTAGCTACACTTGTCAACTCTGAATATATGCAAGAAATTTACACATTTTTATGGCAATTGTTTACCGAACAATCACGCGACCAAGAATGATATGTCTCACCTTAATTTCTACAAGCAACACGAATGCGGGCATCAAGATTGTGCCTCAACCTATACCCGATTATTTGGTGAGTCCGTTCCTTTTTGTCCATTTCCTATTCTGGCCTTGATTGGTGTGACCAGAAAATCAAGTACCGCAATAATACAATAGTTGATATTAATCGCCAGTCGTCAAAATTTTTAATATGCCTATTAATTGTATTTAGGGCCTAGCTAAAAACACACAGTTTTATTTAAATTTTAAATGCATTACAGGCGGGCAAGGGCGCCATATTTTTTGCATAGATGATTTTGATGCAAAATATTTTTTTTGAATGCTGACTTATGAGTGAACATTTATTAAATTGTCAATATTTGGAATTTTGTAGCTGCAAGAAACGTCGATTCAATCAAATCTATCAATATTTTTACGACATTTTCTATTAAATTGGAAAACATGGATATAGGCGCACTTGCCTCTGGAAACGGGGCAAGTGCGCCTATATAAAAAACGCTAAAATCGTACGTTACCAGAAAAACAGATAATTTACTTAATAGAACATAAACAAATAAACGCATTACTCTTGGTTTCTTTTTAATTTACTCGTCCTATAGGCTACTGCAGCTTCCATAACAAATTTGGGGCAAGTGCGCCATAGACTAGTAATCAGGGGTTCTAAACCTTTAATGCTGCTTTTTTATAAAAAGTAAAAACTGCTGTATTTAAATAAAAATGTCTGCAGGTTTGGCTGGAATAATAGATATCTTTAATTAATCAAATTAGACTTTTATTTTATGCATTACGTCTATTTATTAAAAAAATACAAAAGTAGGTAACAATTTTTCCTTTGACGCGATAGGACGCAATTATTTAGTAATCTAGTGGATGGCACGCAAGAACTTACATGGTAAAGTAGAAAAATTTCAGTCTTTGTTAGGCTTAAGTATTTAAACAACTTGACACGTAAAAATCAAGCAAAAATAACAAACAATAACAAAAAATAATCTAATGTCAGTAATCTAGGTACTTAAATACTTAGTAAAATCGTGTAAATCTTTGTTAACTTTGGTCCAAATAATAATTATCACCTAAAAGACTAAACAAAAAAATATGAAACAAATATCTCCAAAAATCTTATTATAATAAATAGTAAGAACTTACTGTAAATTAAATTTACCGATATTAATACTGAAGGATATTTGGCCACGACGTGTTATTGTGGGTTTCGGCAAAACTGACACAATATCTGCAACATGTTTCAACTCACATATGTCGTCCACATTAGGATAGACAAAAAGCAAACCTCTTTGTTTTGTTTGAGTTTTTCGTACGTATTTTATTATTGGAATGTCATCATTAATATTAATAATTTGCCCTACATAATGTTTTACACTTTTTTTTGCCGAAAACTTGACTAGAACCCAATCACCTTTCTTTAATTTGTTTGATGTATTTTCATAATACTCTATATCGGTGAGCCCGAAATCCGTATATACGTTTTCTTCATCATCTGATTTATGTTCTGTTAGGTAAATATTACGGTAACTTTCTAGGTCCATATCTGAACCATCTGAATCATGAATCGTGAAGTCACTGTCTTCTTCTAAATCTTCTTCTATCTTAATTTTCTTTAGCTTTTTTTTCGTTTTTATTTTGATGGGGTTGTTTTGTCTTTTATATTTTTTTTTAAAGTATGTATTTCATCAGTACCCTGTAAAGTAAAGTCTGCTGGTCGTTTCATTTTATGTCCTGTAAAAATATCTTTGGTCAGTTTTTCATCAACTTTTAAATATCTGTCTTCTAAAATAGCAATTTTCGGTTTTGAAGTCAGTGGCAGTGGTGATTTTGAGGAGCTTGCAAGGAAATTAAGTATTGAAGAATCGTCTTGTAAAAGATGAATTGAGTCACGGACGTTCAAGTCTGAATTAGGTGATATTATTTCAGAAGGAGTTGCTTCCGAGCTTGGTGGGTCAGTAACATGCGATTGTTTGTTTTTTGTCAGTCTTATATTTTTACTCTTTTCGTCAATTTCCTTTACTTTTACTTTACCTATTTTCTCATTTTGTTTACTTATTATATCTTTCTTTTTTTGCTCTCGTTGCTTTCGTTTTTCTTCTTTTTCTTGTTCTTTTTTGGCTTTATCGTCTTCCTTCTGTTTCAATCTTTCAATGACGTCCTGATGCGTTATCACCTCTGCACTTGCGGAAATTTTAACTATCTTTTTCTTGACATTGCCAGTTTGCGATTGTTTGGTAGATTGTATTAATAAATCTTCAAAAGATATTTTCTCCCAAGACTTTGAACTAACGACGTTTGGCAAAATGGTGACTGGAATCGAGTTTAATTTAATACAAGAGTTAATTTTATTCAGGCATAATTTGGTTAAGGTTAATGGTGAGCTACGAGCGAGTGTTTGTTCTTTAGATAGATTTTCATGGTGTTTTTTCCATCGTTTTAGGGCTTCTGGGTCTAGTTTATGTTCCGGTACAGCATTTCTGTTAAATGGATAAATTCCGCTTTTTTCGAACCCTTTTTTTATAACATTGGAATTAAGATTTTTCCAAACTCTTCCCACTGTCGCTGAAAACTGATCCTTAGGTAACTTTTCGCCCTTATGTGTGCGTTGCCATTTAACCATTTCCTGATCCCAAGCGTCTTTATAAGGTTTGAATACGCTTAGATCAAGTGGTTGAAGAAGGTGACTTGTGTGTGGTGGCAATTTTATGATGGTGATATTATTTTGTTTCGCCATTTCGACCACAGCCAGTTGCACGTGCGTGCTATGACCATCATAAATTAGGAGTGTTGGCTCTTTCTCATCTTTGACCATGGGAATGAAACTTTTTGCCATGAACTCTGCAAAAGCTTCGGATTCAATCCAACCATTGGATGTCGCAGTGTATAAAGTGCCAGGATACGCTTCCTCAGATGTCCATCCACTCCACACATGCTTACCTTTGAAAATTATAAATGGAGGCCCTTTGCCAGCTGCATTGCTGGCAACCAAGACGGTTGTGTTTGCTTTACCAGCTGATGATGTTGTTCTAGTTGAAGGATATCCCTTTAAGCCGACCACTTTGGTTTTTTGAGGGTCGCTGCAGTAGCTTGTTTCGTCAATATTATAAATTCTCTCTGGCTTATTTTCAAGCCAAAATTCTTGTATGATGAAAGGGTCAGCCGCTTTTTTACGGGCTATCTCAACTGCTTGAGGTTTTTTTATTGACAACCTATGTCGAGTCATAAAATTAGAAAACCAATCGTTTCCAGGGATGCCATTGGTAAATGGTGTATTAATGTTATTTTTTTTAACGTACTCTCCAACCAGTTCTAATACCTCTTTCCGACTTAACCCGAAGCCATGCCTTTCCATAATATGTAGACAGTTAGCTAACTCTATTTCAATTTCAGCTGACAAGGCTGGTGGTCTACCTTGTGTTGATGATTTTTGGCCCCTTCGACCCGTCACGTGATCCATGATTGTTTTACGAGGTATACCATAAGTTTTCGCTGCTTCATATCCAGATAGGCCTGATCGGACAGCGTCAACTGCCTGACATAAAGTTTCTCTAGACCAAGAAGGCTTATCGGTTTTTCTTTGATAAGTACGAACCATCTGTAAAAAGGCAATAATTTTAGAACCAGTTGTAGTAAGTATCCAACTGCTTCTTCTTGTCGAGAGGTCTGTGGGCAACCTAGTGTAAGAGTTGTTCAGGAAGCCCAAAGGCCTCTGACATGGCTTAAAGACTGATGTTGAATGATAACAGCCGGATCGATAGTTTACCAGCCACCCATCCAAAGTAGCTTGAATTCGATTATCGCTTCCGATTAAGGAGCTTAGGCACCTAAGGCCGCATAAAGTAACGAATAAAGGAAATGACAAGTACGTTGGTTTTACTGTTAGCATTAACGATCAACGAGTTATATAATTATAGCGTCCCAAAAGCAAATCCCAAGAAAATACAAATAAAATTACTTATTTAAAAATAGTTTATAGACTTATTACGAGGCTTTTACTGTAAACCCATCACCCCAACGACTTCTCATCACAAGACCCTAAGCACATCTAGACAGTAACTTCTCAATACAGAAAACATTACCCTTATCCAGAGGCCGTCGGGTAAGAAAATATCTGAACCATAAAAGTTGACGACTTCTGGCTCGGGGGAAGTGCGCCATACTACTAAAAACTTAGGCGCACTTGCCTCACTTGACTATTTTGAGGTTTTGATTTTAAATTCTATAAAAAAATATTAATTTCACTATCTAGAACTAAAATACAGACAAAGTTTTAAAGAAAAACAACTAAATTCTGTACTCACCTCATTGGTTTGCCGCAACACGTAAAATATTTTAAGATTTAAGGGGATTAATAACACGTGCTCATCTCTGGTAACAGGTTTAAATGACACTAAAACCAAAATGGCGGATATATCAAGTTATGGTGAACTGAGGCATCTGTGATTGTGAAGTGGAACTGTGTTTTAGTTTGTTGCATGGATTTAAGATGTCGTTAGTTGTATTATATCTGTAGTTTTCGATATTTTTATGGTAGGTGCGCTTACCCCGTCGGCGCGCTTGCCCCGCCTGACCTACCAACAACCTTTAATAGCATTTAAATTTAACAAATAAACTCAAAAACATTCAGTTCAGATGCATAAAATTTAAAATTATGCATTTTAAGGGTAGTACCTCAAGTGTATACAAATAATCATAATTATAATTATATAACCATACAATTATCTACAACAATTAAAAATCAAACTTAATATCTCGTTAAATTTTACTGCATTCCAATTCTATTTATTTAACACTATATTATCTTATACTATCTAAGATATTATAATGACATATTATTTGCGCTTTTAGTTACTGAGCCAATTGCACTATTTCTATTCCAGCACTTTGAGGGTGATTCATCCCATGTTGTCGCTTTTGCTGTGCATCATTCGTTTATTACCGGTTACACACCGGTTAACAGCTGTTTATTACCGGTTTCGCACCACTTACCTGCGCCGGAACAAATTAGGAGCGTATACAATGATTAACTACCTCTCATTTACTTTATTCATATCTAATTTCATATTACCTTCAAACTGATGTAGTGAAATTTAGAAAATATTATAATACAATTAATGTGCTATTTCTATAAATTTTAAAATATCCCATTTGCTTTAAAATGTGTTTGTTTTAACTGCGATGATTTATTTTGAATTGCAAATATAAGTTAGAATTTAGACACTCGAAATAATATTTAGAAAATATTATGACGTTGACGGTGTACAAACGTTGACGACGATATTATAATAATGCATTATTTTCATTTTCATTCTCCTTTATTAGGATTGTCACTATAATATAATTACATTTAGTTATTTATTATTTTAATTTCACTTTAAAATGTACGTTTACTTAAAAAAAAATATTTAAAAATTTGAGTGACTGGCTAATAAACCAAAGGTATATATTACGTATAGTATGTACTACACTTTAAAACAAAACTATAATTATAATCCTACTATACCTAAAACTATTATAACTCAATCAACCACTTGTTATTATAATATATATTTTTTTATATGGTAAAACTGCGTATCGTTAGGTATTCGAAGACATAAAGAATATTAATGGGACAAATATAGATAATATTAACCTAAAATCTTATTGTTATGATTAATTGCTTTTCTGAAGTTATGCAGATAGTATCGAGACAATTCTAAAAGATTGCGTGCGCTGCTTGTTAGCGGGAGCCAGTGTGTCTCCTCAGCCTTCCAACGCCTAGAGTTGGCAACAGTGCACCACTATTATACATTTTGAATCTTCTAGCCTATGCGTGCGCTGCTTGTTAGCAGGAGCCAGTGTGTCTCCTCAGCCTTCCAACCCCTAGAGTTGGCAACAGTGCACCACTATTATACATTTTGAATCTATTCTAGCCTTTACGTGCGCTTCTTATTAGCAGGAGTCAGTATGTCTCCTCAGCCTTTCAGCCAACAGTGCAACATCACTACAATATCTAAAACTAAATAAATAATACGTAAATGTTTTCGTCAGTAATTTTATACGACAGCTAGTTTAAACATACGGCACCCACGAACTATTACTATTAGCACTGTGTATTATCAAACTAGGTAATCGAAAGTCGAGTAAAGTATCAATCGGATTTCGCTTTCAGTTATTATTCCAATTTAGTCGGGTTAAAGATACAAAAGGGAATGTTCACCAAAATGAAAGATGATGGATCTCCAGTTAATTCCGTAGGTCGATAGTCTGGGCTCACCTAGTCTTAATATTGTCGTGTGATTAAGTTTCATTTTCTTGTCTTATTGTCTGACGGTAATCCTCTTTGTCTCACGTAATGAAATGTATATCTGACTAAGCTCTTATAGTACCAAGTGTTCTTGGTAGAACAGAAATCCGAAGATTACAGTTCCGTGTCCTGTCACGGTCGCCACTTTTGTACGATATTGTACAAAGAACTGATAGTCTTTAGAATTATCGCAAAACTTGTTTTGATAAATTTGTTACAATTTACAATATAGTTAATATTATATTTTTCAGGACGTGCTCACAGTTTGAGGGTCAAAAGGCATACAATGACGACATATGAAAACGTATTGGATTGCTATTGGTAGAATAATTCACAATGTTTATGCAATCTAAAATGATCTTTAAGTAAGATATTAATATAGTGAAATTATCTTTAACGGTTATAAATCTTACTAACACTTATTTTCACGTATGACTTGGAATGTAATTACTATATAAACTAAACTTATATTTATAATAAAGTACAGATGTGTGAACGGCGTGAACGCTAAAGTAAAAAAAAACTTACTGATATTATAAATGCGAAGATTGTATATAGGTTGTATGTGTTTACACGTGGTTGAGCCATGCTGCTATATATTTTTTTTATAGCATAGGGTGACAAACGAGCACATAGTCCACCTGATGGTAAGTGGGTACTGTGGCCCATAGACATCTACATTTATCCTCAATTAAGAATCAAAATGCACATGCGTTTTCACCCCTAAGGACTAAGATGGAATGCCTCTTTTCCAGTAAGAAGGGTCTGCGGTTCTCTACACTCACCATACAAAACACAGCAGCATTAAGCTGCTATTTTACGCTGGTATTCTGTGAGAGCGTGGTCCTACCCCGGTCGAGCCGACCCATTCGTGCTACAACTATAAAAATTTATAGCTGTAGCACTAATGGCTCGGCTGGAGCGGGGAGACACCACGCTCTCACACAATAGCAGCTGAATGCTGATGTTTTTGTATGGTGAGTGTAGATAACCGGAGACCCTTTTTACTGGAAACGAGGCATTCCATCTTAGTCCTCAGGGGTGACAACGTATCTGCATTTTTATTCTTAATCGTGGACTGTGTCTCGTTTGACGCCCTTATTCTATAAAAAAAATGTTTGGTGTGTGTTTGATGTAACCCATACAGGGTCTGCCTTAGAACTATGGTGTAAGTTTTGACGCTCTCTTTACCATCCGGTCAAGCTTAGATGATGGTAAAGTTATAGACCAGATCCGCTGTGGTCATTTTACAGACGGAGTTGAAATCAGTGATGGTAATTGGCTACTGCAGCCCGCGAACGCTTGAAACTGACATCAAACAAAGAAGGCTACAGATGAGTTGTAACCTCTGAGGACTAAGATGCAATGCTTGGATAGCGGCCACTCTATTGCCTTAAATTATGAACGATTATGTTGACATAATGTAGTGGAGACGCCAAGATTCTGACAAATTATTACACTTCATTGATGTACGCATTATGACACATTGTGGTGAAGCAGACCGTTTAGTTCGAATGTCGTTTGGTTTAAATTATGTCGAAAACATAAGGGTGAAGACTGGACAAGCGTCAGGTTGTCCGATGGTGAAAGGTAGTAGGAGGAATAATGTCATGCTATTCCTGCGCACACTCGCTGAAAGGTATTGTAGAAAACCGAAATCCTGGCTAATTGTAAGGTTGCCTTTAACCAGGTTCAGGTCACCTATAAGCTTTTCCATTGAGTCCAAAGCTGCAAGGTGGCATATTGATGCACATTTCTTCTCACCACATATAAATGAAAGTTTTAAAATCAAGATTCTAGTGCGTGATTAATGTAAAAGACGTTTTTCCTTTAGTTCAATACAATCCAATTGCAAAGTTCAAACACAGTTTTATTTGTTTTCGAAAAACATCGTTCGTATTCGATTTAGTTCAACGCATTGCTCGTTAGAGGATGAGAAGTTATTTTTTGCGTATTTACATAAATTTTCTTGTTCAATCTTACATCGAGTGATCTAAAAATTCTCGTTAGGGTGTGTGAAACAACGGATATATTAAAGTTGGTAAAAATTATTTTATTTACATCCGCTCAATGAAATAAAATGATGTGTCTTACCTAGTTTTTTATACTAGAGGGGTCAAACGAGCATACGGTTCACCTGATAGTAAGTGACTACCGCCGCCCATGAACAACTGTAACACCAGGGGAGTTGCAGGTGCGTTGCCGGCCTTTTAGAAAGAAGTAAACTCTTTTCTTAAAGGTCCCTAAGACATATCGAACCGGAAAATCGCCGGTGGTAAACTATTCCACAGAAAGGTCGTACGCGGAAGAAAACTCCTAGTGAAATGTGGATGGTAGTTTGAAGAGCACCTCCCGCCCTCCCACAATTGCGTGCACTATCCTCGTCACTAATCCCGGCACCACTACTTCAAACACCACTACACTCGGAAAGGCACACCACCGACGAAAATACGTCACGTGTTTCGCCTCTACACGAAACATCCTCAGGTGAAGTAGACTCTGCGGTGGCCGACTTTGATCAGCCACCGCAGAGCAAAGGAGGGCGGGAGGTGCTCTTCAAACTAGGTAAGACACATGATTTTATTTCATTGAGCGCATATACGTAAAATATTTTTACCAACTTTAATGTAATGAATTTCCGCAAAGTAACGCCTGATTCTATTAATTAACGGATATTTTATTTTTAGACATAATCTTCTAATGGGTCGAAGTATTTAGTCCATCTTTATAGCTGCCTTCAAAATAAAAAGGTGGAGGTGCAGAATTTGACTGTATGTTCTTTTTTATATGTAGGTTACGTCATATCTTCGTCAATTGTTAAGCGATTTTAATCATTATCTTTTTATATAATAGGTAATTACATATAATCGTTAATTATAGCTTACTTAAATATAGTATTGATAAATAAAAAAAATGTTTTGTCAAAGTATCATGAATTATTGTGTGACGCACCAAAAACAAGAATGGTTTAACTTGAGCGTGCGCAAAGAGAAAAGTTTAAGGTATTAATGGACGTACCATAACGACATCCAATCAATGATGTCTACAACGAAACTCTCAGTACGCAAGTTATTTTTATTTCAAGCTCTCTTGAGATGCTTAACTGCCCACTCACTACGAACCAGTAAAAGAAAATTTCGGTGCCCTATACCCATTACCAAAACTAACTTTATGCAATGACACTATAATTTAATAGCACGATACATTTTTATAATAAAATTTGAAATGAAACGGACAGAATAAGATAGACGCTATGTGTCTGTATCTAGCTTTAAAATATAAATATTTCAGACCATTATGTGCTTCATAAATGTACTTACAGACTTAATAGTATCAATCAGCTTAACAAATTACCTCATTAAGAATTTACGAATGTAAAATAAATAAGAAATATCCAGAACACAAAACAAGTACATTTGGTAATTTATATGATTACCTAATATTATTACGACAGAAATACAAATTAGTTTTTTCTCCATGGTATGGCACCTGACAGAGGATACTTTTTTATAACAATTATTACTAAAGCTTTACGCCGAGCGAAGAAAGCGAGTAACAGCTAGTAAAAAATAAACCGAATTAAGGCCTAAATAATAATATATTTACGTCAGACACCTTTCTCCTTTTGTTCTATCAAGAGAACAGAAAAATAAACGTTCATGAAAAGGCAGATCTCTCGACTTATGAAGTCAAATTCAATTTGGGGGCATTAAAAAGGTACATGATTCGGTATACAAATATTATTTGCAAAATGTCAAGGTCCGTCGAGAGATTTATACTCAGGGGAAAATAAATTTACAAAGGGCTAGAGAATGTAATTTTTACTAATTCTGTTAGAAATTGGTAATATTTAAAATATATTTCTAGCTTTAGTGTTTATAACTAAATACTTAGGAGAACGTTTACATTTTATAGGATATGAACATCAGTGGATCCACACTGTCATTACCATCAATGTGGTGGCAAAGCAAAAACCACCATTTCATATCGGTACTTATTGCCTGACGCCAAGCAATATCGGTACTTATTGCCTGACGCCAAGCAACAGTGCAAACACTATGATGTTCTCATCTGAAGGCTATAGAGAGCCAGATTAATTACAGGTATTCCATCTGAGTCCTCAGACATGACAACGCATCTGTAGCTTCTTTTGTTTCATCTAGGTTGCAGGTGTCCATGGGCTACAATAACGACTTACAATCAGGTGGATTATAAGGTTGTTTGCCATTTAATCTTATATATCGACACCAATATTCAGAAATTAAACTCCCTGTTGTTAATTACAGTTGAATTTACGTAAATGTGCCCTACTTATTACTTGGTTTACATTAATTTGACCGTGTATTACCGTGTATACCGCGTCTTTATTATTGGATTATCTACAAATGGGCAGCCTAAAGACTTAACTCTACTTGTATGTTGTTGCTACGAACCTTGAACACTACGCACCCGTGTTGTGAAAGTTTGATAACTTTACCATTCTCGCCATGCATTAAGATGCTATCTAGTAATTTCCTGTGTAAGGATATTGGGTTTTATGTAAACTCTTTTTCGATAAGTGGGTTGACGAAACACTAAACAAAGTGTGTATACTTTACTATATATTTTAAAAACATATATTATAACTATATTTTTAATATAAAGTAGTAATAGTTTATGTTATGAATATGTTGCATATAATAGATTGTTTGAAATTCGACCATTTGATTAGTTAAAGTGTTATATGTGTAGCAAAATCATGTGTGTGTACGTTCACTTTATTTTACCTACCTTAACAGGAACATACAAAATTAATTATTTTTTCTGCTCATATATAGTATAGTACATCACTTTTCGAATGATAATTTTTATTCCCCACATTTTGTACTAAACTTTTAACACTTTCTATCTTCTTTTATTAATATAACTAGCTTTTGTCCGCGACTTCGTCCGCGTGGAGTTCGGTTATATCGCGCCCATGTGTGAAAAAGAGTCTGCTGGTATAAGCCACAATTATAACTGGACGTCGCGGGTAAAAGCTAGTAAACTACTAAACTTCTTTAT
This sequence comes from Parnassius orleans, assembly GCA_029286625.1. NCBI lineage: Eukaryota > Metazoa > Arthropoda > Insecta > Lepidoptera > Papilionidae > Parnassius > Parnassius orleans. Next base: position 1,905,272 of record JAGSMP010000099.1, on the reverse strand, counting down.
ACACCACATTTTTTGCTAATCTATTACTGTGTGCCAAAATTATCAGACTACAGGGCGAGCTTACGCGTGAGCAAGCCACATAGAATTGCATGTGTGAAAAACAATTTTCTCTCAAGTCTAACCATAAAAACGATACCCATGTTGATTTTCAAAATTTGTCACCCTTTTTCCACCTTTTAGGGGTTGAATTCTGAAAGAGCCTGAAACACTTATTTACTCATTTATTGATAGGAGTACTCCTGTAAAGTTTCAAATAAAATAGTTTAACTAATCTTGATTCCCCATACAAACTTTCTACCCCTTTTTCACCCCCTTAGGGGTTGAATTTTCAAAAACCCTGACGCATAATTGTTTATTTCTAATCGTTAATCTTAAAACAAAGTTTCAGGCTTCTAGCTCTAGAACTAACGTACTTCCATACAAAATTTAACCCCTTTTTCACTACCTTAGGGGGCGAATTTTCAAAAATACTTTCTTAGCGGGTGCCTACGTCATTACAACCGTCTGTATGCCAAATTTCAGCGAAATCCGTTCAGTAATTTTGGCTGTGCGTTGATAGATGTGTCAGTCAGGTTTGCCTTTTATATATATAGACATAATTATAATATTAAATGAATTATAATTGAATATAAGAGCTGTTTTAGGTCAGAGGCTAAGCACTCGCCCTAAATTTCAGAATAAGCGAGCAACTCGGTTTTGATGCCCGCCGACTCCAATTAAATTGTTAACTGCAATTAAGTTCTGTTTTATCGTGTGCTTGACGGTAAGGAAAACATCGTAAGGACATGTAGGTTATGTCTGAGAAAAAATAATTGAAAAGAAAAACATTCGAAGACGTGAAGTTCGTCAACACACATTGGGACAGCTCGCAGACAGTTTAGAGAATGCGCTCCATCTATTAATCCCATAGATCCCCCATCAAGAGGTTAAAGCGGAGGTCGAGCGTAATTCTTCACTACCACCAGCGTGCGACTCTTTCTGAAGAGATCTTCCTAAAGGGATCGCAGGATCCATCCTGTGACTGTCGACGAAGCCACAGAAGTCATCAAAAGTCTCAAAAAGAAATCAGCACACGGCCCCAATGACATGAATAACTCTTCTCTCCAGATGCTTCTTCCCAGATGCCTAGAAAGAGATTGACCTCATAGGAATCCTGAAACCAGGGAAATCGCGCAACCTAGCTTCGAGCTACAGTCCTATATCTAAGCCATAAATTTATATAATCTACAGCTATGAAACCATATTCGTGCAACTTAAATATTAGCCCTTATATATATATATATTGTTAATCGTGACTTCTCGTTTGAGAATTTTTCTCAAAATTTATATTAAAAACCGTTTATGAATCAACGTATAATAGATATCATTTAAGGAAATTTTTGGTGGCAGGGTCACACTGCAGCTATGCTACCTATACATACCTCCAGTAGCTGCAGCACGAATGGGTCGGCGCGACCGCGGCAGGACCCCGCTCACACAGAATACCAGCGTTAAACAACAGATTTCGTATGGTGAGTGTAGAGAACCGGAGACCCTTTTACTGGAAATGAGGCATTGCATCTTAGTCCTCAGGGATGACAATACATCGGCATTTTGACTTTTAATCAATGACAATGAGACAATAATAGATGTAGATGTATATGCGCTATAGCATCCACTTAACAACTGGTGGACTATGTGCTTGTTTGCGACCGTTATTCTATAAAAAAAAACATAATATTTCTACAAATGATCCAAAGGCCAAATTATGGTAATTTGAATTAGGCTTAATTTTACACACGAATGAATTTATACTCTATGATTTTTACATTAACTCAAAAGGAGACAATTTTTTTAATTACAAATGCAAAATAAGCGCCGCGGTGGCTTTTTACACAAAAACTTGAATAATTTTGACTCGACATGTTTAATTTCATATGTGAGTGAAAAAGTAATTTATGTTCCATATTTTACTTTTAATGTTTATTAACACAATCAGTCAATAACAAAAATTTTATTTATAAATAACATTATCTAAAAAAAATATAAAGTGTGCCCAAACATTATTAGACTCTTAAATCTACGACTACTATTACTTGCTATGCATATTATTTTTTCTACTAGCTATGCCCGCGATTTCGTTTGCATTGAATCTTTGTTAGTAAAGTTTCAATGCAAAAGTTCAAATGCAAATGTTGTTGTTGACGGCTCCGTGGCGCAGTGGCTTAGCAATGAGTTACAGCGCTGGGGGCCGCGGGTTCGAATCCCGCACGGAACAAGTATTTGTATGGCCTACAAATAATTGTTCCGGGTCTGGATGTTTGTCCTCGTGCAATTTATGTAGATATCACTTTCTGGTTATGCGTAAAAATTAAAAAAAAAACCGACCAAGTACGAGTTGGAGTCACGCATGAAGAGTTCCGTACCATCGTAAAACACATGTCTAGTAGGGGAGCCCCCTTTAATTCTTAATATATTTTTATTTTTATTATTTTTTGTTATAGGGCAACAAAAATACACATTCTTTGAAAATTTCAACTGTCTACCTATTACATAGAGTATCATGAGATACAGCCCGCTGACAGACAGACGGACGGACGGACAGCGGAAGCTTAGTAATAAGGTCCCGTTGGTTACCCTTTGGGTACGGAATCCTAATAAAATGTAGAAACATTAAAACTTAATTAAACTGCCAATAAATAAAAGAAAAATTTGTAATTTCCCCTTACAGTCAAATATTATGATTTGATGTAAGATGGTATCGAACGTATTTCGTAGATCAAGTAAAAACAATTAACAATGTTTTAACTAATTGTAAGTAAATAATTTAATAATAATATTTGTATATAGAATATTAAGGTGACGAACGAGCACACAGTCCATCTGACGTTAAGTGCATGCTGTGGCCCATAGACATCTACATATATCCTCGATTAGGAATCAAAATGCAGATGTGATGTCATCCCTGAGATAGAATTCCTCGTTTCCAATAAAAAGAGTCTTCAATTCTCACTCACCATACGAAATACAGCAGCATTAAGCTGCTATTTTACGCTGGTATTCTGTGAAAGCGTGGTCCTACCCCGATCGATCCGACCCATTCATGCTACATCCATAATATAGCTGCATCGTGGCTCTACAATAAATAATATATAATTATAATGTAAATAATATAGATATTACTGATCAAAATAGCAATTATTAAAGAATAATCCGACTCTGTAAAAAAGTATTTTACTATTATTTTCGTTCAAATATGATGCAGGAAATAAGAATAAAGTCGTGATACTATTCTCTAATTTGCTTTTTTCTGTTTTTTTCTTTTGTCTTCTCTGAATGACAAACAAACTTACAGTCCACCAGATGGTAAGTGGCAAAGAAGAAAGGCTACAGATGCTTTGTCACCACTGAGGACTAAGATGGAATGCTTCACAGCCTGTATTTGTACTGGACTTCTATGACCTACAGACCGGAACACAGCAATAAAAGTGGTGCAATTTAACGCCAGAAATAGGTAAGGCGTTGGTACTTAACCCGACAGACTCCAAGGTAGAAAAGGAATCACACCATCTACGGTTTACGTCCGTTCAGTTGTTCCACTCCTTTTAGAAACTCACTTCAGAAACGCATTCATAATCCTTTAACCCATGTTACGTTTATTTTTCCAATACGTCATAATATGGGATGATATCATTATGCCCTAAGATGCAACTGAGGGAAAAGAAATAGGAGATGGGCAGCAGCATCGTTCTAAAAAAAAACTTACGGTTACCCATCCGCCTGTATCTTTTCTGTATTTTTCAGAAATGACACCCACTTATTGTTAACAACACCCGAATAGGATTATAACGAATTTATTAGACTTTTACAGTCGCAAGCTATCTTAGCTGAAGTAAAGAATAAAATTTAAAAGTTAAGTTATGAACTACTAAGAAGCAAATAAATACATGTACTTTCATAAAGTTTCTGTTATATAAAAATAATTCATTGCCGAATAAGCAATTTGTGATGACAAGGTGTGTTCATTTATGTTAAGTCGCGCTTAATTTATGTTTCGCTTTCGAAAAGCTTCAGTTCAACCGTAGCTCTCGTAGCAGGTGCATGCTACGACTCTCATGAAAAGCGCGCTACGCGAATAACTTCTGCGAAATGTCATCAATTTAAACACAAAAATGAATGAGCATTTCTTTAAATAAATGATGAATATTATAATAATTTTAATTAGGAAAATACGTGGTTTGAGACAATATACATATTTAATTTAGAGTGTCGAATAACTTTCAGTGTCAGAAAAAATGTGACAATATGATGACGTGGCTTCAAAGTTATATTTGGGTTGAAATATAATAAAGGAATGGTAAGTTGTTTTTTCTTTAAGGAAATCTATATAAATAAAATGATGGAGGTTTGCAGTTGTGTGCGCATCACGGAAAAACTACTGAATAGATTTCAATTAGGTTTTCTTAGTTTTATTTCACTTGGTCCTTATCTAAGAAAAACATTATTGCGATATCTTCATTTAATATAAAGCTGTTAAAGTTTTAAGAAACAACGATTTTTATAAGCATTACGTGTTCAGTGATGTGTGTTTTCTTGCCGCGAAGAAGTGGGGAGTCGTATTTATATATCTATTATATATGTATGTAATATATACATACATATATATTGTTTATATATATTACTTTGTTAATATATCAAGCAATGCGGTCGAAATCGTGAGTATCAGCTAGTCCATAATAATAGCGCCCCGGCTACGTACGGGTGATTTCTGTATCTCGACAACAGCGCCATCCACTGGGTCCAACTATAGCTAAGAACCATCCAGGTGACACCATAAATACCCCATAAATTTTTTATCAAAATTACTCAAGTCGTTTAGAAGGATAAGAATTACGAACACACGCACATCGGAATTTTATATAAGTATTATATATAATATTATTTGAATGTTTGAGAAGATGTATGGATTTCCTTACTCCATCGAACGTAATCACCTAAATAGATATAGAAGAAATTTGTTGCACAGGTGGATCGTATCCTGGATAACCCATTAAGTACTTTAACCAAGAGAAAACAAAAGTTACCACGAGAATGTAATTATGAGACCGTTCTTGTTTCCACAAGAGGAGAATCCAGTATGATAATGATAACAGTAGGTATCAATACAAAAATCTCTAACTTGCCTTTTCTCTTATAAAATATTGTCGTACAATGTGTAGCTAAAAGTGCTTCGCCCTCAAAACTGTATAATTAATTTAAAAAAATACATTACAATGCTCATAGGCCCATATGTTTACAAATTAAATGTTTTTACTTGTTTCATATAAATACTAAAACGGAATTAACCTTCCTGTTTCGAGAATAAAATATTTATATTTAGGAAAAATATTTTTGTGTATAAGATAGTTTATTATTAAATGCATTAAATTAATTTTATAAAATCTTTATAAAAGTACAACCAAGAAAGAAACAAAAAAAAATTGGGTGAAGAAATTAATTTAACAAATAATTTAGAATTTAGAATTTTTAAAAAATTTAAGAAAAAATTAAAAAATTTAAATAAAATTAAATTTTTAGTGAATATTAGTTAATAAAAAATGTTTTATAAATAATTAAATTTAATATTAATGATTAAAAATCAATTGATGTTATTATAACAATGAAAATATATTTATTTGAGTAGAACTAAAATCGAAAAATTAATTAAAGCGAATGGAATTTCCTCTTCTGACCTTTCAGTTCCTTTGTAATGTAATAAGGTCTCAAGTCTGTTGGCCTCGATCTCGTTTTTATTTTATGCATAAGTAATCAACGCTTAACTTTTTAAATAAATGTTTAGCAATTTGCATCTTTTTATATCTATATTATTACGTAATATTTTTAAATGTTCATTTAAGATGTTCCTTATACAGGCTAGGACAATAAACTTAATCAAATAGAAACACGTACAATCAGGTCCCAAAGCTTTAATCAAAAATAGATATCGATTGATCACCATATTTAATAGTAAATTATTTTTTGCCGTGTTGTGGCAGCGTAACAGAATGCATCACCCCACATCGTCCCGTGGGTGTCGTAAGAGGCGACAGAGAGAAGCTGAAACAGGAGATGGGCAGCAACATCTTCCTGATAACTGCTCAATATAATAAAAAAAACTCAGTTGCAACCCACCTGCCAAGCGTAGCAACTGTGGCATAATATATATCCTATGCGGTAATATTTGGGGGAGGCATATATTCAGTAGTGAACTTTTGATAGGATTTAATAATGATGATAAATGATTTTTTTTAATTATAAATTAAATACTTCTTACTTATCTCTCTTTGTCACCTTATTTAATATAATCAAATTTAATTTTTAAAAAAACTGGATATTTTCGTTGAACATTCATGTTTACGGAAGAGTTCTTCATCATCACTTTAACGTGGTAGAGCTACGCTGCTGCTATATAGTTAGCAGCACAAATAGGTCGGCTCGATAAGGTAAGGATCACGCTCTCACAGAATACCAACGTGAAATAGCAGCTTAATGTTGTTGTGTGTATCGCGTGTGTAGAGAACGGGAGACCCTTTTTACTGGTAACGAGGCTTTCTATCTTAATGATGATTCTACATCAAGGATTCTGGCACTCTGTCACCACGTGGCAAATTTTAATACTAATGCTATTTTATTATTTCTGAGACGGTTTAGGGTAAGGAAATGTCCCAATCCTGATGCGCGTCGGCGAACTTCACAAGTCTTCGAAATATTTTTTCTTATTTCTCAGACATGTAGGTTTCCCCACGATGTTTTCTTTCACCGCAGATCACGTGGTAAATCAGCACTTAAAGTTGCAATTAACAATTTCATTGGTGCCCGCGGGGATCAAACCGAGTTGCTTGCGTACTGTGAAATTTACAGCGGGCGCTTAGCCCCTGAGCTAACACGTCTCTTATGAATGATTATGTAATAGCAAAGCATAATGATTTCTTATATTTACGCGAACACTACACATTGAATAAAACCAACTTTACGGATTATATCGCGTTTAATCAACTTATTTTTATTAATTCCCGACGTTTCGGGCGCTTTACAGCACCCATGGTCACGGGGGACTGAGGTGATTGACGTCCCGATATCAGAGTTAATCCGGTGTACCTTCAGCTTTTTAATTATTAATTTTGGTCCGATCTACGCAGAATGAACTAACTGTGTCTTGAAGTCTTGCAGTGGTATGCTTGGCTTAGTTTTAATTTTATTAATTACAGGATCCCAAGCAGGTGGTAGTACCCAGCCTCCCTCTCTATTGAAATTAGGATGTTTTTTAATTTCAATAGCCTCACGTATCATCCTTGGCAGGAATCGATGTTCTTTCGCGAGAATTTGTGGTTTATCAAATCTAATGTAATAGCGGGGGCCGTCTAGGATATGATCACAAACTGCAGACTTCCCGGAACGTTGGTGCTTCACGTCAGCTATGTGTTCTTTTACGCGGGTTTTAATAGATCGTTTTGTTTGCCCTATATATGATAGACCACATTCACAATCAAGCTTGTTCACTCCTGCATCTTGTAGAGGAATATTGCACTTGACGGATGGTAAGAACTGACTAATCTTCTTCGGCGGCTTCAAGAATGTTCTAATAGAAGCTCGCTTCAAGATGTAGCCAATCTTGTCTGTGACACCTCTGACATATGGTAGTACAGCAGGCACACGCTCGACTGTGGCCGGCTTCACTCGGTCACTGTGACGTAGGCGCGGGACCCGAAGCTTGTTGTCGTGCAGAACCTGCTTGACGTGCTGAAGCTCGGCGGCCAGGTGTTTGCTGTCACAGATCCCTCGTGCTCTCTGTAACAAAGATTTGCCCACGGTAGCTAACTGTGAAGGATGATGGTGGGATTCACCATTTAAATATCGGTTTGTATGGGTCTTTTTTCTATACACAGTGTGACCTATGGTGTTGTTAGGATTTCGAATGACTAACACATCTAGGAAAGCTAAAGAATTATTTGCCTCTAACTCCATAGTAAATTGAATTTTAGAGTGTATGGAATTACGATGTTCTAAAAATGCAGTTACTTTATCTGACGTCTATCTACGTACCGCTTGCAGAATCTTGAGTTACTGGTGCAGTAAGCAGGGCTTTTCCTCAAAGTCCTCCATGAAAATATCGGCGACAATGGGAGATACTGGTGAGCCCATTGCAACACCATCTACTTGCTTGTAAAACTCTTCCTTCCACAATAGATAGCCAGTGCCTGCTGTACTACCATATGTCAGAGGTGTCACAGACAAGATTGGCTACATCTTGAAGCGAGCTTCTATTAGAACATTCTTCAAGCCGCCGAAGAAGATTAGTCAGTTCCTACGATGCAGGAGTGTACAAGCTTGATTGTGAATGTGGTCTCTCATATATAGGGCAAACAAAACGATCTATTAAAACCCGCGTAAAAGAACACATAGCTGACGTGAAGCACCAACGTTCCGGGAAGTCTGCAGTTTGTGATCATATCCTAGACGGCCCCCGCCATTACATTAGATTTGATAAACCACAAATTCTCGCGAAAGAACATCGATTCCTGCCAAGGATGATACGTGAGGCTATTGAAATTAAAAAACATTCTAATTTCAATAGAGAGGGAGGCTGGGTACTACCACCTGCTTGGGATCCTGTAATTAATAAAATTAAAACTAAACCCAAGCATACCACTGCAAGACTTCAAGACACAGTTAGTTCATTCTGCGTAGATCGGACCAAAATTAATAATTAAAAAGCTGAAGGTACACCGGATTAACTCTGACATCGGGACGTCAATCACCTCAGTCCCCCGTGACTACGTCACGTCGGGAATTAATAAAAATAAGTTGATTAAACGCGATATAATCCGTAAAATTGGTTTTATTCAATAATAGCAAAGTACCTATGTGTGGACATTATGAGACTCCTTTGATTTTTTTCTTACTTATAAATATAATTAATTTTTTAAATGCAACGGTGAGGAGAAGAATAGTCTACCTGTGAGTTTCTTACCACTTCTTTTCACAAGGTCTCTCACAGTAGGGACTTGATACGATAGCGTAGCTAAAAGTTTTGTAAAAGTCAATTTTTTTTTATTTGACTTTAACACGGACCTCTCTCGTTGCTTGCTACACCTAAGGGTATGGTATATGTAAAAAGTAAATAAATTTAACAATATAATAAGAAATAGCAAATGAAAAGGAAGCAAAAGTTAATCGGAAATTGAGTGAAAAATCAATTGGAAATCGATTTCTTTACAAAACAATGCACTACAAAAAGGTAAACTAAACTCTAATACTGTCTGTTATTATACCAATTTGGTCAGGTTAAAGATAAAAAAGGGAAAGTTCACCAAAAGAAAAGACGATAGATCTCCAGTTAATTCCATAGTCGACAGCCTGGGCTCACCTATTCTTAATATTTTCGTCTGATTAAGTTTAATTTTCTTGTCTTATTGTCTGACGGTAATCCTCTTTTCCTCACATAATGAAATGTATATCTGACTAAGCTCTTATAGTACCAAGGTAAAAAACTTACTGATATTATAAATGCGAAGATTGTATATAAGTTGTGTGTGTTTACACGTGGTTGAGCCATGCTGCTATATAGTTGTAGCACTAATGGGTCAGCTGGACCAGGGAGATACCACGCCCTCACAGAATAGCAACGTAAGATAGCAGCTGAATGCTGATTTTTTTCATATGGTGAGTGTAGATAACTGGAGACCCTTTTTACTGGAAACGAGGCATTCGATCTCAGTCCTCAGGGGTGAGAACGCATCTGCTTTTTAATTCTTAGTCGGGGATAGATGTAAATGTCTATGAGCCACAGCATCCACTTACCATCAGGTGGACTGTGTGCTCGTTTGTCGTCCTAATTCTATAAAAAATGTTTGGCGTGTGTTTGAAGTGATCCGTGCAGAGTCTGCCCTGGAATTATGGTGTAACTTTCGACGCTCTTTTTACCATCAAGCTTAGATAGTGGTAATATTATAGACCAGATCCACTGCTGTGATCGTTTCACAGGCGGAGTCAAATGCGGTGAGGGTAATTGACTACTTCAGCCTATGGATGCCTGCACCCAACTTTAAACAAAGAAGGATACAGATCTGTTGTCACCTCCGAGGACTAAAATGCAATGCTTATAGCACCTACATTGTAATGGGTTGATAAGACAGACTCTGGCAAATTATTCCACTCTATTGCTGCACACAGTAATGACGAAATTAGCCGTTTGGTCCGAATGCATGTTATGTTGACATAACTTTATATAACTTTATTTATCTTAAGCTTATTCGTTCTCCTGGCTGCGGAGACGCGCGGCTGCGTTGGTGCCCCTGATGCTTAGTTGTTGCGCGCGTTCCACGGTGCTCTTTCGCTTCTTGGAGGAGACTCCGTGGGCGATCTCTGCGCAGAACTTCCTGTTCTGCATCATGAGGATCTCCAGCTCACGGACATTGTGGACCAGGACCTTACGGAAACCATTGGGGAGCATGTGACGGGTCTTCTTGTTTGACCCATAACCGATGCTGGGCATCAAGTACTGTCCCTTGAAGCGCCTGCGAACTCTGTAAATACAGAAATTATATTGTCATGCTATTCCTGCGCACACTCGCCGAAAGGTACTCTGCAGAACTTCGAAAGGCTAGCTAATTCACGTCTGTGCTCTAGACTTGTAAGGTTGGCTTTAACCAGATTCAGATCACCTATAAGCCTTTCCATTGAGTCTAAAGCTGCAATTTGGCATTTTGCACCAAATATAAATAAAAGTTTCAAAATCAATATTCTAGTTCGTGATAAATGTAAAAGATTTTATTCCTTTAGTTCAACACAATCCAACAGCAAATTTTTGAAGCACAGTTTTATTTGTTTTCGAAAAACTTCGTCCGTATTTGATTTAGTTTAACACATTGCTCGTTAGACGCTGTGATTTTCTGTGTATATACATAAAATTTTCTTGTTCAATCTTGCATAGTGATCTAAAAGTTTTCGTTACGGTATGTGAAATAACGGATATTTTATTTTTCGATATAGTCTTCTAATAGGTTGATACATTAGTCCATCTTTATAGCTGTCTCCAAAAAGAGGAAGAGATTCTGAATTCGACTGTATGTTCTTTTATTATTATTTTTTTTAAATTAAGGTCACAAATGAGCACACAATCCACCTCATGGTAAGTGGATGCTGTGGTTCATAGACATCTATATTCATCCTCGATTAAGAATCAAAATACGGATGCTTTACCACCCCTGAGGACTAAGATAGAATGCCTCGTTTCCAGTAAAAAGGGTCTCCGATTCTCTACACTCACCATACGAAGCACAAAGGCATTAAGCAGCTATTTTACGCAGGTATTCTGTGAGAGTGTGGTCCTAATTTGGTCGAGCCGACCCATTCGTGCTACAACCATAATATAGCCGCAGCGTGACTCTATCGCGTATCGTATTTATACGTATGTGACGCCATATCTTCGTCAATTGTTAAGCGACCGTAATTATTATTTTTTTATATCATAGATAATCAACAATTATAAGTAAGGCTTACTTATAATTGTTGATTTTCGCTAACTTAAATTAAGTATTAATTATCTCTATACCTGTCTCTTTCTATTTTTAATTCTTCTACACACTATGTCTTAGCACCGAATTCTGAAGCTGTTATGTGGAAATTATTTCTTACTTTTAGTGTTTGAAGTTTGTTTTTACTTTTTATTCCCAGTAATTTTTGAAATAGTATGGTGGAGATAGCTTTAAACTTCCCCGAATACCCTTATCACCCCACTTCATTCATCATCATCATTACAGTCCATCAAAAATTCACTGCGGAACATATGCTGTCCGCTCAGCTATTAATTTTGATTTGGGATTCCATTCATAGAATAAAATTTAAATTATTGACGGTAAAAGTTAAAAGTTAAATTATTACAGTTGAAAAATAAAACAAAATGTCCTTACTCCGACATTATTCCACTGTCAGTCACTGAGACAAACCACTAAGTAAATTATAATCCAGATCAACAACTGATATATTACTATAGTCGGGCTATAGCCTGCATAGAGAGCAGATGGCTCTGGCTTGAGCAAGTCATGTTGATCTAATTATTATTTTGAAAACGTGCAACAAATTTATTTAATTTATCGTGAGGCTGTAATGAAATGAAACGGATGGAATAAGATAGACGCTACGTGTCTGTATCTAGCTTTAAAATATAAACATTTCAGACCATTCTGTGCTTCATAAATGTACTTACAGACTTAATAGTATCAATCAGCTTAACAAATTACCTCATTAAGAATTTACGAATGCAAAATAAATAAGAAATGTCTAGAACACAAAACAAGTTCATTTGGTAATTTATATGATTACCGTTGCTTATAAAAATAATATTATTACGACAGAAATACAAATTAGTTTTTTCTCCATGGCATGGCACCTGACAGAGGATACTTTTTTATAACAATTATTACTAAAGCTTTACGCCGAGCGAAGAAAGCGAGTAACAGCTAGTAAAAAATAAACCGAATTAAGGCCTAAATAATCATCTATTTACGTCAGCCACCTTTCTCCTTTTGTTCTATCAAGAGAACAGGAAAATAAACGTTCATGAAAAGGCAGGTCTCTCGACTGATGAAGTCAAATTCAATTTGGGGGCATTAAAAAGGAACATAATTCGGTATACAAATATTACTTGCAAAATATCAAGGTCCGTTGAGAGATTTATACTCAATGGAAAAATTTATTTACAAAGGGCTAAAGAATGTAATTTACACTGGTTATGTAATAAATTTTTAATATTTTATCAAATAGTTTTAGAAATAAAACTAAATACTTTAGGAGAACGTTTGTATTTTATAGGATGTGATCATCAGTGAATCTTCGCTGCCATTACCATTGAACTCATCATTTTGGCGGCAAAGCAAAAACAATTATTATTATTAGACCTGATAGGTATCAATTTCCGCCTAAGAATCTATCTGAGTAGGTACTACTATCTTACTCATTCCTGCCACCAAAGAACAGTGTATGTGGTGTTCTGATCTGAAGGCTATAGAGAGCCAGTTTAATTACAGGCTGAGAGGGATTCCATCTTAGTCCTCAAAGGTGACAACGCTTCTGTTGTTTGATCTTAATATTTTTTGACTGAACTATGATCTCATACCGTTTAGTGGCGCTGTAAAAATATCCACTACCCATATCATACCGTGGGTGTCGTTAGAGGTGACAGAGGAAAACAAATCAGGAGATGAGCAGCAGCGTCCTCCTTATAACGACTAAGAATAAAAAATTGCTGTTACCATACCGCTTGCCAAACGTGGGAACTATGGCAAATATCCTCCCCTATGAGAAAATCTATGGAGGAGGCCTATGTTCAGCAATGGACTTTAATAGGCTTTAACGGTACCGGTAAGATCTCATAACAAGCCAAAAGAAAAGTCCAAAGAGTAATTAAAAAGACGACTGCGTAAAAAAGTATACTGAAAAAACACAAAATTTATAGCCTGTGTCACTTCCACAACTAAGACGAGTCTAACGGCACTCCGTATATTAAAATTCATATAACACATCATCCTCATTCTGAGGCAGTCGGGTAAAAATCAAGAAAGAATGATAGACAAAACACTCCCTATATTTAAAGTGACTCCGTGTTAACATCTGCGTAGTGGCGGTGTAAGAATATCCACTACCCCACAATATTATACCATAGGTGTCGTAAGAGGCAACAGAGGGAAACAAACCAGAAGATGAACAGCAGCGTCTTCCTCATAATAACTTTTAAAAAAACTGCGGATGTCAACCCGTCTGCCAAGCGTGGCAACTATGGCAAATCAATATATGGGTGAGACCTATGTTCAGCTGTGGACTTTTGATAGCCTGTAACATTCACAGTGTTAATAACAAAGAGGTTCTTTTGTTTATTTTGTTCTAAAATATATTTCTCGGAAATACATCAGGAAAGGTTAATTGTTAAAAATAATAAAATTGTGAGAGCGGATGTTTAACTTACTCTCTTGCTTACGCAATTAATGATTATCAGCAATAAAACAGCGTAATTATACATCATCATATAATCAGTTCGATCATACCGTAATATTATGTCCCCGTCACAATCACACAGCAGTGTGACTACATGATAACACCAAAGTATGCAAACCAACAGCAACACTACCCATCTCAATGTACCACAGGGCAGCCTATCAGCAACACCATCCTCCTTGCTTGCACCAGAAGAACTACCACAACGGACAGAACCACGATACTATCTTAGCACTCGTAGAATGAATTAGGCGGATCTCTCGCGCACGACGCCTACAGTGAACTTTATACTGCACCAGCGAGTGGGGGGTTACTCGATATACCCTCAATTCCACCTCGCCACCATCGATATGACGCTCCGCTAGAGTGACGCAACCTCTCGCTCACTCTCGACCATCCGGTTTTTATAGACGTATTAATTAAGTAATACATTATTTGCATTTTCTTACAGTATTTACACATCTTATCCTATACTTCGAAACCATGCTCATAAATGCACCTAAAACAGTGGTGGTTGCAAATTATTTTAGGTGCATAAGTTTTCGGGAATGTGTGTTCTATTATAATAAACAGAGCATGGTGACGGCTTCACTTAAAACGTACGAAGTGTTCTACATTTCTTTGTTGTTCTGAGAGTGTAATACACTCTTACACTGAAACGATTTCGGCAAAGGACGGGGTGCGTCTTCGTTATTGAATTATCTACAAATGAGACGGTTAGATAACTAATCTGTGTCACGATGTGTTCACAACAACACAAGATTATTTACCAAACCAATCCTCACCGACTTTTTAACTGAGCACTATGACACCGATGAAGCTGTAAAAGCCAAAAGGCTAACAGCATTAACATCATCAAAAACCAGAGAGAGTCTACAAATGGGCAGCCTAAAGAGTTAACTCTACTCGTATGTTGTTGCTACAAGCCTTGAACACTACGCACTCGTGTTGTGAAAGTTTGATAACTTTACCGTTCTCGCCATGCATTAAGATGCTATCTAGCAATTTCCTGTGTAAGGAAATTGGGTTTTATGTTAACTCTTTTTCGATAAGTGGGTTGATAAAACACTGTTAAACAAAGTGTTTATATTTTACTAGATATCTTAAGAGGAGACTTCGTAATATGCATTATAAATATTATCGCATCTGGTCGAAATTGGAACATTTAATTGGTTAAAGTGTTTTGAATGGAAAAATAATATAAGCGATCACTTTATTTTACATGACTAAATGACGATATACACACTTAGTTACTTTTCTGCGCATCTATGGCACATTAGGTAAAACATACATAAATATAAACATAAACATTCACGCCTGTCATCCAGAGGGGTAGGCAGAGACTATGGACTTCCATTTGGCACGATCCTGACGCACCTCTCCCGCCTCCTCCACATCCATATACCTACGCATACACGCTCGTCGGTTAAGGGTACTCTTAATTTGGCCCATTTTCAATATATCGCCAATTTGGTCGATAAATTTTGGCCTAGGGCGTCCCTTCCTGACTCTGCCGTTCACCTCTGCCACATAAATTTGCTTTGTCACTCTTTCCTCATTCATTCTTTCTACATGACCAAATCACCGAAACATTCCTTTCTTAATCCTGGTCACAACATCATCTTGCAAACCACACTCTTCTCTTATCACACAATTTCTCACTCTGTCATTCAGATTCAGCCCTAACATACTCCTTAATGACCGCATTTCTACAGCATTTATTCTACTCTCGTGCTTCTTCCGCCACACCCAACTTTCACTACCATACATTAAAGTAGGGTCTAACACAGCATTGTGAATTGTCATACGTTCCTTTTTAGACACATTCTGACTTTCCACAACACTTTATTGACTTTTCTAAATTCCACTTGCACATCCCAAATTTTTCCATCAGTATCTTTCATAACTCTTTCAATTAGCACCTTAGCATACAGTTTTTCTACAATGCTAAGAAGGCTGATAGCACGGTAGTTTTTACAGTCCTGCTGCGATCCTTTTCCTTTATATAGTGGGACTATCACGGCTTTGCACCAGTCTCCCGGTACCCGCTTAAATTCCCAACACAAATTAAACAAGGTGTACAGCAGGTCTGCCACCACTCCCTCTCCAGCCCTTAGCATCTCAAGTGATACTCTATCATATCCGGCTGCCTTACCTGCTTTCATACTTTTCATTGCTTTCATTATTTCATCTATACTTATCTCTCTATCTCTTTCTTCTTCTTTCGGAATTTCTATTTCATTTAATTCAAACGTCTCATCACTCTTATACACGCTTTCAAAGTATTCCTTCCATCTCTTTAAACTCGACACTTCGTCATTCAGAATACAGCCATTCTGGTCTCGTATAGCATTCATTCTAGGCTGTTTTGAATGTCCCCTGGCAGTTTCTACGAGTTTCCAGAACATTTTAATATTTGCCTGGAAGTTACCCGATATTCTTCTATCATTCTTATCAGTTCTTTCTTGCTTTTTCCTTTCAACTACTTCTTTTATTCTCTTATTTAGAAGACTGCCTTTTTTCTTTCAATATCATCATTCATACCGCTAGAATAACTAGCCTCGGTTGCTAGTAAATCTAGCCATGTTCTCTTCTTTGCTTCTACTTCCATCCGTACCTCATCATCCCACCATAAAGTGTTATTTTTCCTTTCATTCGTTCTCTTACTTACACCACATACTTCGGCAGCTGCATCCACCAAACCTTTCTTGACATTATACCACACAGTCACCAAGTCTAAGTCATTCTACACAATTCATCCATACCACTTATATTTTCTCTCAGTCTACATTTGAACTTCTCTTTCATACCTTCATCTTGTAACTCTCTGTTCTTATACGCTGTAACGCAGTGGTAGACACAGATGTCCGATGCCGCCAACGTCTGAATAGACCCTTAATTCGGCATAAGACCAAGTAATGATCCGTCCCTACGTTGGACCCCCGGTATCTACCACTGCGCTCCTCATTCTTTCATCCACAATTATGAAATCTATCATGCTTCTATCGCCACCTCTTTCCCATGTATACATGTGAATCTTCTTATGACGAAAGAAAGTGTTCGTCATAAAAATATTCTTTTCCACATATACGGTGAGGAGGCTTTCACCATTCTCATTTATACTTTCATCACCAAACGTTCCCAATATCCTTTCATAACCAAGCCTCTTCACGCCAACCCTTCCATTAAAATCTCCTAATATAACAATATTTTCATTACCCTCGCATTTTATTAGCACCATCCTTACCATCTCCCAAAACTGCTCTCGGATATAAGTGGGCTTAGACTTGTCTGGGGCGTAGACAAACAACTTCTTTAAGCCCACTTTCATTCGTATCCATAGCAGTCTCGGGCTTACACATTCATACTCTTTCACACAATTACTCATTCTCTCTGAAAGGATGATACCGACTCCCTGGTATGCCCGCTCGGTTTCGTCTACACCAGACCTCCACCAGAACCTTACAATATGGTTGTTCGTCACCTTCACGGTGATTAGCGATTGGTTGCGTGGTTGGAGGGTAGGCGGGCGTTTCGCAGCGGCTTGTTATTAATTTAATAGCAGGCGGCTGCGTACGTCAGGTGGTGATTGGTCGCATGTTTTATCGCATGACGCGGTTGCTCAGTACTTAAGTGGGGAGCGGTTGCGTCGGCGAGTCTTATAAATAGCAGCTATTTTTGGCTCGCCGCTCACTTAGCGGTCAGCCACCGTAGAGTCTACTACACCTGAAGATGCCTCGTGTAGAGGCGAAACACGTGTCGTATTTTCGTCGGTGGTATGTCTTTCCTAGTATAGTGGTGGTGGGAGTAGTGGTGCTGGGATTAGTGGTGACGGGGATAGTGCACGCAATTGAGGGAGGGCGGGAGGTGCTCTTCAAACTAGGTAAGACACATCATTTTATTTTATCGATCGGATATTGGCAAAGTAAATTTTTTCAACTTTAATATTTTGTATCCGTTCCACCATCAATTTGTACTTAACTTCATGCGGGCTCCATACAAAGCCATTACCCTCTAGGTGACTTTTCACTAGTGCTTCATACAAGGCACGGACCGCACCGAAATTTGTAAATTCCCGCGACTGACGCAACACAAATCCTAAATTTCGATACGCCTTCTTGCAAATCTTAAGAATGTGTTCCCCAAAATTGAGTTTCGAAGTAAAGTGAACTCCATGTTCTTTTACATCTGTTACCCGCTGCAAGGCTACTCCGTCTATATTATATAACTTATATATATAGTGTTTTGCCTCTCCACGAGGCATCCTCAGGTGAAGTAGACACTGCGGTCGCTAAGTTAGCGGCCACCGTCACTGTAGGGGTGTTCAAAGTAGTGGTGATAGAATTAGTGATGACGGGGATAGTGCACGCAATTGAGAAAGGGTGGGAGCGGGTGGTGCCCTTCAACTAGGTAGGACACATCATTTTATTTTATTACGCCGATCTTAGCCAATTGATTTTTAACATCTTTTATAGATCTAGATGTCTATGCGCCATAGCATCAAAAGTACAATAAAAAGAAACAATATTTTCACAAATGATCCAAAAGTCGCATTATGGTAATTTAAAACAGGTTTAATTTTACCCATCTATGATTTTTACATCAACTTGAAGGGAGACAAAAAATTTAAATTACAAATGCGAAATAAGCTTCCCTGTGGCTTTTTACACGAAATCTTTAATAATTTTGCTCGACAGGTTTAATTTCATATGTGAGTAAAAACGTCATTTAGGTTTCATATTTTTTAAAATTGCGTCAGTTTGGCACAACAGTCATAATTTTTTTTATATAAAATAACTATACCTTAAAAAAATCAAAGAGTGCTCAAGCATTGCATATTTATTTTAAATAATTAAACTCCTAAATCAAGGACCTTTACTTCCTATGCTATACATACTCGTACTAAACACTGCAAAGACTGCATTCATTATAATATTTGCCATATCATGGCAAAAGTTATCAGCGCCCCTTCTCGTCCCGTGGGTGTCGCAAAGGGCGATCAGTGGAGGTTTAACCATCTCGCATTTATATCAGATATAAAATTCCCAGACCGGCGACGGGAAGCAGCGTCAAAGGTGCGAAACGTAACGTATATATACGTAAAAACCACGATCCCCAATCAGCTTGCTAAGCGTGGCGATTGTGGCGATACCATGGGAGATGCATATTGAGAAGTACCAATGAATATAATATTACTATGTGGTTTTTTAATTAATGAAAGCATTTATAATTATAAGCCGCTAACTTAAAATTTTATGGGGCTATTAGATTTAAACTAAGCTAGGCTAAAGATAAGGCATCATATATATTATTTGTTATATTGAAATAATAAAAAAAGAAAAAAGAATCAAATTATAAAAAGAGTCAAAGTTATTTAAATATGAAATTTACATAACACAAAACTCTTTGAGGTTTGAGATTAAATATAAATCATTTTATAAAATTGTTTTTCATAAATAATGGTATGAATGTTCAAAACTGTTTGAAACACGTTTAAATACTAACCAAACGTATTTTGTTTTGCAGATTAGTCGGCGCTAAAGTGCCGGCCTGGCATGAGGCGACCGCAGCGTCCAGCTTCGTCCCTTTACCTTCACTGCTCACCTCTTTGTGAATCACCCTTCAAAATACCCCCGACCCTTTTTTTCCTGCCCGCTGTAATCATGTTTCTTCCTCTCATTAAAACACAAACAATCGTTGAATATTCAAATCAAACTGAACATTTCTCAAACATAACAATTAAAAATTTAAATATTTACGATGATAATAATTATAAAGAAAAGCCAGATAACTACTCCAAAGAATTTATCAATAACTTCAATACTTTATATCCTACATTACCTAATGGACCTACAGCAAAGTATAGTGAAGTAGATAATAATCAAACTGAGAGGAACAATAACAATAATACTATAGTAGAAATAGAATTCGTGGCATATAAAAACAAGAGTTCTCATCACGAATATGATGAAAGTAAAGATGAAAATTTAACTATATTTTCAAATATTTCTATGATAACAAAAGACATCAGTTTAACAAGTTTTGATCAAATTTCAACTGAAAAAAATGACTTGGTAAAGAGCGTACCTCTGTTTGATAACAATACAACTTTAGTTCAAGTTATAAAAGAAAATAATTTAGATACGAACGAAAATGTTTCAAACAATTACGTAACCAAAGCAAAAGATGAATCAATGGGAAAATTAAAAGTTGATAAAGCGACGCAAACAAAGATATTCCACGATTACTTTACAACAGTCAAAAAAACGGTTGAATCCAAATCAAGCCAACCTAACATTAACTATGATAATAAAGGTATCGATATGAGCGAATTAAACGAAACGATTAATGAAAATAATGATTCCAAAACTGAGATAGGTCGTACTATAGGCCCAGTGTTTTCAAATGATTCATTTTTACAACCTGACACATCCCATGTTCCTCCAATAACAGGAGTATTGCAATCAACACGACCCCGATTCACGGAAGGTGAGTACGCATTACGGAGTAATATTTGGACGAAATTTTAATCCCCAATTTGTGTTTATGAATAAAATAACACAACAATTTACCTTTAAAAAAATTTATGGCACATTTATTTATTAAATCCTACTGTTGACTATAGACTTAACCCATAGATTGCCTGATAGGTGGGGGGGGGTGCTATTTTGGCAATTATTCGAAGGCCATAAAAAAATGCAAAATATAAATGCAGAATACAAACTCGAATCCGTGTTTGTGTTTAAATTAACTTCTAAAATTAAATTAAATTACAAAACTAAATCGAATCAATTATCTGATATCAGTAAAAAAATCTTATAAAACGCTCTCACAGCTCCACAAAAAAAGAATGAAGGTCAAAGGTATCACCCGCCCCTTGTAATTATCTCCAAATTAGCTTTCCTTGTAATGAAGGTAAGGAGGCGCGTTTTACTAATTTAAATTAAAAAAAAAGTAGAACAGGGTGCTTTTTTAAAGAACAAACATTAATAATTTAGCTAAAATTATAACATTTTATTAAATTTAAACCAGTCATGCAAAATTTGAAACATAATAATCACTTTTGGTAGAATAAATTACTTTTTAATCATGCTGGTGTAATTATTTTGTAAATTGAAATCACATTCATAATAATTAATAATGATAAAGAACATTATGGTAGTATAAATTTTAAACGTTTAATAAAATAAAAAATTTAACCCCTAAATTTGGAAAAGTAGCTTACATTTTAATTATTTATACTTGTAGTGACAAACAAATAGTCCACCAAGCCAACTTCAAACAAAGAAGGCTACAAATGTGTCACCACTGAGGACTACGATGGAAAGCCCCACAATCTGTAATTGTACTGTTTACTGGCTATCTATACCTTAAGACCGAAACAATAGTGCAAGCACTGCTATTTGGCGACACAAATAGATAGTTGTGGTAACTACCCAGGTAAACTCCTAGGTAGAAAAGGAGTCCTACTACCTCTTGAAGTTCAAGTAACAACTGAAATGTAGTCTAAATCCATTCATCCATCCAATACAGCCTATAACAGTCCACTTCTGAACATAGGCTCCCCATAGATTGCCTCATAAGGGAGGGATTTTACCATAGTTGCGTCGCTTGGTGGCGGGTTGGCAATAGCAGTTTTTTTTATTATTTTGAGTTGTTGTAACAAGATGATGCTGCCTATCTCCTGTTTTAATTACCCTCCTCGCCTCTGCGCTACGCTCAACAATTTACCTACTCAGCTCACATAATAATTTCAACTAGACTAAATTTCAATCACAGGGGCTACGATGAGGCATCTGCGTAGGACAGGAATTAAAAGAAACTACGTTACACAAATAAAACTTAAATTAAACCTTCCATTGATTTCAATTTGTGTCACACGTGCTGACAACCACAATATGAGAGTAGAAAAAAAATTATTAAAGAAAAATGTCTTCGTATCCATCCACAAATTCAATCTGAGAATGCGAAATTATTTCACACACGTACGCTCCTGCTCCTGCTGCTTTAATAAATTACCGAAAGCTACAGATTTTAGAAAGAAATGTGTTTATCATAAAGACAAATTGTGCGTGAAGTCAATATGAAATAATTTTCCACGCGGATGATGGATACAGCCGGCTTTTACAACTTAGAATTACAACAGATCGGATTTTGTTTGTTTTAATTTTAACACTAATAGTCCGGCCATATAGCTCGAAGAACCAACAAACGATGGGGTAGAAAGGTTTGGAGTGACATCTTTGTACCGGTAGGTGAAATGTAGGGCGGCCTCCTAATAGATGGATTAGCTATCTCGTAAGAGATGCAGGAAGTCGATGGATGTAGCTTGCTCAGAACTGTACTTAGAGGCGTTTCTTGGGGGCGGCCTACGTTAAGTAGTGGACCTGTATTGAAGATGATTATATTGATGATTTAGTACATGCCTACGAATAATTCAACGGATTTAAATTTTGTATATAACTAGCGATCCGGCTTCGCTTCACAAGGCTGATTTCTGGATTTCAACAACAGCGCCACCTACCGGGTCCGATTGTGAATCTAAACCATAACACAAAAAATTTCATCAAATTTCATCGATCCAGCCGTTTAGAAGGAGCTTAGTGACAAATACACGTACAGAAGAATTATAATAATGTCCTCCAGACCGAATTTCAGTAACGGCGGCCAGCCTCAATGGAGACTAGCCATCGGCGCAGTACAGGATTATAGTGCCCAAGTGTTTGCGCAAGCACAGGTGCACTCTCTATTCCCTCACTCTCATAGTCTGATGGGACGGTAAACCGACACGACCGAAGAGAGATCAGGCGCAGGACCAACGGCTTCACGTGCTTTCCGAGGCACGGGGATGAGACACCGCCAACTTCCTGACTCCGGGCAGCTACTGAGAATTTCTTGATGGAAAAGCTCAATAACTGATTTTTTTTGCCCGACCCGGGATTCGAACCCGGGACCTCATGATCAGCAGTCGCACTACTACAACCACTAGACCAACGAGGCAGTCGACAGAAGAATTATATAGTATATGAAGATTTGGAACTAAAACTTACACCAGAGTCAACTTCAACCACATGAATCTTAATAATTTCTTCTTTTTCACTAGCTCTTAAAATTCCACTGCTGGACGATGGACCTCTCGTGTTGTAGGGAGTATTTGCCTTAATCATCACGTTCGACAATCGGATTGACTATCGCAGTATAGTCTGTTCACTAAGATAGTGTCGGTACACCCGGAGGCGCACTTATTATTTTGCTTTTATTTAATTATTTTTATTGTTTTTTTTTAATAAATGTTTTTCTATTCTAGGAATAAAATTGAACACTATTTTATTCTTATTGTAATACTATTTTATTCTTATGTATATTATAATAAAAATAATAAACGCAAGTTAGGTAGCAAAGAACCTTTCACAACGGCGCTTCGTTTTAAAAATGCCAACTTTTCCTGCGGGTGTATGCCGCACGTGGCGACCTTTGATGCCCCGGCGGTACCTTTTTTTTATAGGATAAGGGTGACAAACCTTTGACATGATGTAGCACGTGCCAAAACGGCGCGATACAAAGGCAAGAACGAAGAAGCAAGAAGAAGAAGCGAACAGACTTTACCAGACGTATCGTACCTATGTACGATACGTCTGGTAAAGTCTGTTCGCTTATATATGGCGTAAACGATGTGGTTATAGCGCCATTTACCGGAAGCAATAATATTTTTATGACATTTACGACACCCACAGAACAAAATAGGGTGAAATGATGAATTCTCCTCCACCGCCATTACACTACAGCTAATAATTTCGTTGGTATGTAATTATTAAGTATATTGTTTTCTAAAACTCCTGGTACTAAATAATAATATTGGAGCCACGCTGCAGCTATATTATGGTTATAGCACGAATGAGTCGCCTCGACTGGGGTAGAACCACGCTCTCACAAAATACCAGCGTAAAATAGCAGCTTAATGCTGCTGTGTTTCGTATGGTGAGTGTAGAAAACTGGAAACCCTTTTTACTGAATATGAAGTGTTCCATCTTAGTCCTCAGATGTAAGAACGCATCTGCATTTTGATTCTTAATCGAGGATAAATGTAGATGTCCAGGGGCCACAGCATCCATTTACCACCAGGTGAACTGTATGCTCGTTTGTCATCCACATTCTATAAAATATGTTTTTAATAGTATTTATATAGAACATTGCTTGGGTATGTCATCCATTGAATAACGCTATTAGCTCAATTCGCAAACATTAAATAAGTCATTAGGTAAAGCAATCACCACAGTGACGTTAATCGAATAAGTTCTCTTGCACAGCTCACTCGTGAAAGGAATATCAAAGTTGCTATTAAACTAGAATCATTGTCCGAGAACATGCATCTGATGGATTCAGTAATAACCCTCTACAAGTAAATTCGTTAATGAAATATACAAATTAATTTATTGGCTTAATACAAATATTTATTACAAATATGGAACTCTAATAAAAAGAATAATTTTTATTCAACATGGATTAAAAGTATTAATTAATTCATACTTTTTACCACTGGTTCGGATAACCCTGTGCCTTGGAAAGAATCAGCAAGAATTTTATAACAGAATGGAATAGAATCAAATATAATACAAATTAACACATTAGGAAAAGCATGGTTGCGATCACTTCGTTCCGAGGCGTTATTAGCAGTAATTAATATTATAATATTTAATATTTTGATATTCTTTAACCATGTAGTGGCGGTGTAAGAATATCCACTACCCCATATCATCCCGTGGGTGTCGTAACAGGCTACAGAGGGAAACAAATCAGGAGATGCGCAGCAGCGTCTTCCTAATAAATACTTAAAATAAAAACTGCGGTTGCATACCCGCTTGTCAAGCGTGGCAACTATGGCAAATATCCCCCATGAGGCAATCTATGGGGGAGGCCTATGTCTAGCAGTGAACTTTAATATGCTGTAACGGTAACGGTAATATTAAAAAAAAGGAATAATTTTTTATACCGCGTTCGTTTAGTGAATAACTTAAAATTTATTAAGTTAGGTTCCGCATATTCTCTGGGACTTTGTTTTAAGGAATTACTAACTCGTTAGACTAGTGTAACAAGAGTAACTAGTATCACTAGTTTGTGTTTGTTTCTAGTATTTTTCATCACTTTTTTTAAGCAAACTATTTTTGTTTTTGTGTGCATACATTAAATTTTCGTAAATATACTGAGAGACCAAAGTTATCTATCTATA
Organism: Parnassius orleans; assembly: GCA_029286625.1. Taxonomy (NCBI): domain Eukaryota; kingdom Metazoa; phylum Arthropoda; class Insecta; order Lepidoptera; family Papilionidae; genus Parnassius; species Parnassius orleans. The sequence goes on along the minus strand of JAGSMP010000099.1, from coordinate 1,880,035 downwards.
TATACTATAGTAAAACTCTAACACGACGTCTGTCTGAACACTCATCACGCCAAAACCCGTGTACCGATTTGGATGGGACTTTCACTGGCAGATAGCTGATGTTATAAGGAGTAATCTATCTTCTATACTATAATAAAACTCTAACACGACGTCTGTCTGAACACGCATCACGCAAAAACCTGTGATTGGACTTTCACTAGCAGATAGCTGATGGTATAATCAGTAACTTAGGCTACTTTTATTTTAGGAAAAGGATTAGGGTTCTGCGAAAACATTAAAATCCATGAAATCCAAATTCCACGCGGGCGAAGTCGCGGGGAACAGCTAGTTTTATAATATATTTCTTTAAACTTTTATCTGTAATATATAATAATATAATAGTTTCAATTTCGAGCGCTCACAGCAAGATTCCATATGACATTATGCTCTGGAAAGAACTAGATTAGACTAATCTTGCTATTTCAACACAAGTAAGGCTTCTGATCTTTATAACATTTTTATTACACACCATCTACTTACCATAAGTAGGGCTGTGTGCTCGTTTGTCATCCTTATTCTATAAAAAGGTGCTTACCCCTTGGGCTACTTCGGCTCTTACATGAATACAATTATTTGACTCCGTTTTATCGTACTTACGAGTATAACTACAAGTTTAGCTGACAGGGTCGCTAAGAATTCGGCTATCAGGTATTAAATCATATTATGTAGATTCTCATTAAAGTCAAAATCTTTTCACTGAATTTATGATATTTTCAAGAAATCTTATAGAAGCACAACCCAATCCTTTTACCCGTCCCCGTATGAAAATTCGGAAGGAAGGCGTTAAGCTGGCAGACGAGGGTTGGAAACAGAATGAAGATAACAAATGATGTTCTATACTATATTGAAATTTTTAATAATCTCGACCTAGATTGAAATCTCGTTAGACGAGGATTTTTCGTCAGGAAGATTACTCAGGGAAATATAGGAATAAAAATACTATTAAGTAAGCTTTTACATGCGGATCTTATATTTTGTTTTTTTTTTTTTTTTTAAACACACAGGCCACTTGATGGATTTCCCCCTAATCAAAATGCAGATTCGTAATTATCCCTAAGAACTAATATAGAATGCCTTTTTTTTTTTATAGAATAAGGATGACAAACGAGCACACAGTCCACCTGATGGTAAGTGGTTGCTGTGGCACATAGACATCTACATCTATCTTCATTTGCGAATTTAAATGCAGATGCGTTGTCAGCCGTGAGGACTAAGATAGAATGCCTCTTTTCCAGTAAAAGGGTCTCGGTTCTCTACACTCACCATACGAAACACAGCAGCATTAAGCTGCTATTTTACGCTGGTATTCTGTGAGAGCGTGGTCCTTCCTCGGTCGAGCCGACCCATCTGTGCTACAACTATACTATTAATATAGCTGCAGCATGGCTCTACCACGTAACCTTGTAACCAGTAATCCTCCTCCTCCTGTTCTCCATTTTTACCATACAAAACACAATTTTTAGGTTCCGCAGTTAAACAACAAGAAACCCTTAAAGTTTGGTCATGCCCATACATACGTCCGCGGTTTTATTCAGAGACCCTAAGTGCTACAAATGTGTCATCATCATCATCATCATCATTACAGCCCTTCACAAGTCCACTGCTGAACATAGGCCTCCCCAAGGAATGCCACAGCACGGTCCTGAGCCACCTGCATCCATCGACTTCCTGCATGTCTTATCAGATCGTCACCCATCTAGTGGGGAGACGCTGTGCACTTCGTCCGCCGGTACGAGGCCGCCACTGAGAACCTTTTTCCCCATCGGTTATCGGTTCTTCGAGCTATATGGCCGGCCCATTGCCACTCAGCTTACTAATCAGTTGGGCTATGTCGGTCACTCTGGTTCGACTGCGGATATCCTCATTTCTAAGTTTATCACGCAGAGAAACCCCGAGCATAGCCCTCCATAGCTCGCTGAGTTACCTTGCTAAATAGCTTGCTTTTTATTATTTTTTATCCAGCATCATTATTGGATTTTGGCCAAAGCAACACGTCTGTTCCATTGATTTTGTTCTACTTTATAGTTTTTATACTCACTAACCCCTCAAGCTAGAACACAGCAGTAAGTACATTGCAGCGTGACTTCAGAAATGGATAAGAATAATAAGATACGCCGTGCAGTGGCAGTTTAAGAGAATACTATTCCCATATACCTATATTCCTACTAACTCGTCGTGGCAACCTTTTAGGAACTAATTTTAATTTGTACGCAATCTTACACACTTAACACCCCTTCAGTAATTTTACTAAATTGTACCCAAGATGCAAGTCGTAGGGCTGAAAGGACACATCATTCATATACGCTTTTATACTTTTATTCTTTCGCATTTACCACGGGGAGTGCTCTGAGGAATTGTTCGGATTAATCCCAGCCGCCAAATTTCACGAACGCACATCATCTCAAATTTCAACAACTCCCGATACCATCCACACCATCTGGATGCTTGTACGTTTCACTAGGAATTTTCTTCCGCGTACGACCTCTCTGTGGAATAATTTACCACCGGCGATTTTTCCGACCGATAAAAAATATATACATATTTACACTGATTAACTATTGTGCTTATTTTCTTCTCGTCATCTCGAGGGTAATAGCTGAAAATCAGCGTTTGCTCTCTGAGCAATATTAATCGCTGAGCTAGGACCCATTTTTCAAACTGCAACACACATGTACATTTAGATTTTAAGTTTTTGTAATTTTTTTTTTCGTAATACGTTACTTTGTACTTAGTTTAGTCACTGAATTTATGGAGAAACAAATAAATGCTTTATCTATCTATCATATAATTCCGTGGGTTGCGTAAGAGGCTAAGCGCTCGCTGTAACTTTCACAGTACGCAAGATAACCGTGTTCGATACCCTCCGGCACAAATGAATTCGTTAGTTGCAATTTTAATTGCTGATTTACCACGTGTTCGGCGGTAAAGCAAAACATCGTGATCGCCAACACGCGTTGAGGCAGCACAGTGAACTCTTCCTTGCCCTAAAACCCTCTCAGAAATGAACCGTGTGTCCGAGAGAGGGACGTATATTAATAATGTCCTCCAGACCGAATTTCGGTCAAGGTCAGTCTCAGTGAATCTAGCGATCTGCGCAGGACAGGATTATAGCGCCCAAGTGTATGCGCCAGCACAGGTACACTCTCAATTCCCTCACTTTCATAGCCCTATCGGCAAGCCGACACGATCGGACAGAGATCAGGCGTAGACCCAACTACAGCTTTATATGTTTTCCGAGGCTCGTGGTTGAAATACCGCCAATTTCCTCACTCCGAGCTGCTATTGAGAATTTCTATACAGAAAATACCCATTTTACTGGAAACGAGTTATTTAATCTTAGATCTCACGGGTGACAACGCATCTGCATTTTGATTCGCACTCGAGGATAGATGTGGATGTCTATGGGCCACAGCAACCACTTACAATCAGGTGGATTGTATACTCGTTTGTCACCATGTCCTATAAAAAAAATCCAATAATTGATTTTGGCCCATCCCGGTACGTATATAATAGGCTGTAACGTTACGTTTGAATTACCATTAAGTTAATTGTCTTGGTTACACAATATCTATTTCTCTATTAATTTACATATACAACGGAGTTATCATTATAAATTGATTTATTGTAGTAGTCAGTCATAACCAGGTTTGCGCTTATTTATGGAAATGTTCTATTGGTTGGTATAACTATTGAGTCCTATTAAAATTCTGAATACATAGTTGCTCTTCCAAAAAAAACTTTGTTGCTTTATTTGCCTTGGAAAGGTCGTAAGAATAAAATGTACGCAGTATGGACATAAGCCCTGTTACACATTAAAGTGCTTATCTTTTTTATATCAAAATGAAGTAAGATACGAACTTACTGTCCACCCAATGGAAAGTCACCACTGCAGTGCATGGTCATCTGCAGCCAACTTTAAAGGAAGAAGGCTACAGATGCGTTGTCACTTGTGAGAGCTGAGATGCAATTCCTCACTGTACGAGTATGTTATTTTATGAGCTCTTTACACTCTTGCGACTTGAAGAGAATAGACACTGCTAATTGGCAAAAGGGTGGTAATGGATAAGAGGTACTTACTCATACGGACTCTTAGACAGAAAAGGAGTCCTACCACCTAGAAAGAATATCTTTTTTTTTAAAACATAGTAATTATTATATAATAAAAGGTATGTATTATATACACATACGTTAGTATATCGAAGCCTAAGCGATTAATTAACAATTGGTAACATTAAAAATTTTGTACAACCGACTTCAATATAAATAAAACGAGAACATCATCAATGTTGTCGAAGTGAATTAAATACGCATTATTAAGGATAACTCAAAAAATACTGGTAAGATATTGATCAATCTTCTCATAGGACCACGTGAGAAGCACCAGCTTTCAAATAAAAAAAGGATCATCAAAATCTGTTCACCTAGAAAAAAGTTCTGAAGTAACACACTTATTTTTTTTTTATTTAAAAAAAAAACGTTACCCCCACACTAGGATTTTCTCCTGAATCGTGGAGGCAGTTTACAAACATAAATTGCACAAGGACAAACATCCAGACCCGGAACAATTATTTGCAGGTCATACAAATAGTTGTTCTGTGCGGGATTCGAAACCGCGGCCCTCAGCGCAGTAACTCATTGCTAAATGCGCAACGGAGCCGTCAAAAAAGCAGTCGAATTGAAAACCTTCTTCTTTTTTTGAAGTAGTTTGAAAACAATATTTGGCTATCCATTCATCCATCCATCACAGCCTGTTATAGTCCACTGCTGAACATATATATATATATATATATATATATAATGTTATATATATATAACATAGGCAATTTATAGCCTATGTTCAGCAGTGGACTATAACAGGCTGTGATGGATGGATGAATGGATAGCCAAATATCGTTTTCAACTGACTTCAAAAAAAGAAGAAGGTTTTCAATTTCGTTTTCAATATATATATATATATATATATATATATATATATATATATATATATATATATATATATTATATATGTATATATAATTGCTTCGTAGGGGGGATTTCACCATAGTTGCCTCGCTTAGCAGGCGGGTTGGCAACCGCAGTTTTTTTTTTAATTATTTTTAGTCGTTATTTTTCAGTTTCCCTCTGTCGCCTCTTACGACACCCACGAGACGATATGAGGTAGTGGGTATTCTTACACCGCCACTATACGGTAATATTTTTATACATCACGAATCTATGGATTTACGTACCCACCCTTAAGATATTAATATTAGATTTATTACGTGGTAGAGCCATGCTGCAGCTATATTAATAGTATAGTTGTAGCACGAATGGGTCGGCTCGACCAGGGAACGACCACGCTCTCACAGAATACCAGCGTAAAATAGCAGCGTAACGCTGCTGTGTTTCGTATGGTGAGTGTAGAGAACCGGAGACCTTTTTACTGGAAAAGAGGCATTCTATCTTAGTCCACACGGCTGACAACGCATCTGCATTTAAATTCGCAAACGAAGATGGATGTAGATGTCTATGGGCCACAGCAACCACTAACCATCAGGTGGACTGTGTGCTCGTTTGTCACCCATATTCTATATAAAAAAAAGGATATAAAATCACGGGTTCTCTTGCATATGCCCATTAGCAAGATATTTGAGATTTCACAAATACCGTAGTAAAATATCGAAGCGTATCGACGGAATGATTTATTCGTTTTAAAATGTCTTCGATAAGCTGTTCACGTCTCGGAAATAATTAGATTTTACGTAGATCGTTATATATCGCGGCGGATTAATGCAATTTGAATATGCAGATTGAGGTTTAGATGAGGATAAAGAGAAGAGGTCTCTACGTTTAGCTTATTCTGTGGTCGAAGTTACAAAATAATAGAAGCACATAAACATAACAACATAAACTCTCACGCCTGCCACCCAGAGGTGTAGGCAGAGATTACGAGCTTCCATTTTGCAGAATCAATGCTGCAGCTATATTATAGTAATACCACAAATAGGTCGGCTCAACCGGGGAAGGATCATGCTCTCACAGAATACCAGTGTAAAATAGCAGTTTAATGCTGTGTGTCGTATGGTGACTGTAGTTAACCGGAGACCCTTTTTACTTTAAAACAAGGATAGATGTAGATGTCCATAGGCCACAGCATCCCCTTACCATCAATTGGGTTGTATACTCGTTTGTCACCCTTACAAACGAGCATACTTCGTTTGTCACCCATATTCGAGTGAGAGTCGGACTCGCGCATGATGAGTTCTAATACTTTTTAAATATTATTTTATTTTATTATAATTTTTTAGCGAATATAGCAATACAAAATCTGTAAGCATTTCAAGCGTCTACTTGTTGCTTTTTATTAAGATCGAACAAAAACGCCAAAAAAAACACGTTTCTGGTAGGGGAGCCCCCTTAAATTTTTAATTTATTTTTATTTTTATTATTTTTTGTTATAGCGACAATATAAATACACATTCTGTGAAATTTTTAACTGTCTACTTGTTACGGATCATGAGATACAGCCCGCTGACAGAAAGACGAACGGACGAACGGACGGAGAGCGAAGGCTTAGTAATAGAATCCCGTTGGTTACCTTTCGGGTACGGAACCCTAAAAAGGAGTATCTTTACTTAAACAGTTCACTTGACAGGATTTGAATAATGTAGCTGGATGAAAAATGTTAATCTTAGACTCGTTCCAGCAGAATTTAAATATTAAGTTACCTACTTTGCGAGTACCCGAGTAAGTAAAATTTATTACTTAGTGTTCTATGATGGAGAAGTTCGCCGAGTGTTATGTATTGATCCTTAGAGACATTCAAAATGATATTATAAAACATATTTTAGCTTGAATTGTTTTCAAACTAGAATATAAATCCACCATTTATTTAATAAATATTTTACGTTGGTTGTTTATGGCCGGGTTGTTTATGGTTGTTAATGGGTGTGCAATTAAGGAGACATAATGAATAAATTTTATGGATAATAATTAGTGGTAGATATATAAATTCACCGTGTACTGGCGATGTAAGAATATCCACTATCCCATATCATCCCGTGGGTGTAGTAAGAGGCGACAGATGGAAACAAATCAGGAGATGGGCAGCAGCATCGTCGTTATAAGGCTATTAGGTTAAAAATAAAAAAACTGCTACCCATTTGTGACAAATATCCCCCTTATAAGGCAATCTATGGGGAGGCCTATGTTCAGCGGTGGACTTCAATAGACTGTAACAGTAGGTATTTAAGTTGCTATAATATTAAAGCTACGTTCAATTGGCAAAAATAATATAATAAACTACCATTAATAAAATTATATAATAAACTACCTGACATATTAAAAAATGAAAATAATGACATCATATTTACAAAAAAATTAAAACAGTACCTAACTAATAAATGTTACTATAGTACTAATGAATACTTTACAAATAATACTTATATAGGTTTTACAAAATGATCACTCATTTAAATTTAAATTGAATTCTATCTCAATAAACCACAATGACATTCTTATAAGTAGTTAAATACGCTTCCTCTCTCATAGCCCCTAAATTGCGTGCCCAACAGGGTCCATAACACTGGTCTCACATTATTTTATAACATCTTGTGTACATTGTGGTTTAGCAATAAATGTTTGAGTTTGAGTTTGAGTTTGGCACGGAAAAGACTACCAAAAGGTATATATCTATAAGATTGGATTGTGTAGAATGAATATCTTTCCATTTTTTTAAAAACATAATGTCGCTATTGCGCTAAGCTATATAGTACGTTCGGCGGCGGTCGAATTGACTTCGATTCTCTGTGTTACCACTAAAATTGTTACTAGCAATTTAGATTACCGTAAGTTTTAGCGAGAGACTTTGGATCTGAGATGTGGTTCTTCACAGCTGGCCGTATGAGCTCAAAGTTGCTCAGAGTTGAACTTGAAACTGAACGAGATTTTTTTCTGACGATATTGTGAATATCCCATTCTCAGTGTCGTCAGAAAAAAAAACCTGGTTGTAAAAGATTGCATTCTTGGACATTGTTTGAAGAAAAAATGGAATCGCACCGACAGTGTGTATATTTACACGAACAATTCCGACCCACTGCCGTACTCTACGCGACTCAAAAACGATTGGACCTTTACACCTAGGACTCTGCATACCTAATAAGGACAAATCTTGAATGATTATATTATCAAACTTCACGAATAAACAGATTCTTGCCATGTTTAGTTGAAATTAAGCTATTTTATTTTTAATACTTAGTAAATTTGAGTAGAGCGTAATCTTCCCAAGCAAAGCTGCGGGTAAAGCTAGTATACACATTTATATAACATATTTACTCGAATATGTAAAAACGAAATAGAGATGACCAGCAGAGAAATCTAGCTCCCCATTTCGCGATAGAAATCTAATACTGCGAGACGTCCCATCTAGTCGTGTTTGTGCACACACTTCATTGCGTCTACATCAACATTATTCGGGTCAGTGCAAACGTGCCTGTGATATTTGTGGTTTCACATTCACACAAAATTACATTTTGAAGGTAGAGTAATCTTGTTTTTATAATATACTAGCTGCTACCCGGCGCATTTTTTTTTATAGAATAAGGGTGACAAACGAGCACACAGTCCACCTGATGGTAAGTGGTTGCTGTGGCGAATAGACATCTACATCTATTTTCGTTTGCTAATTAAAATGCAGATGCGTTGTCAGCCGTGAGGACTAAGATAGAATGCCTCTTTTCCAGTAAAAAGGTCTCCGGTTCTCTACACTCACCATACGAAACACAGCAGCATTAAGCTGCTATTTTACGCTGGTATTCTGTGAGAGCGTGGTCCCCGGTCGAGCCGACCCATTCGTGACAGCTATACTATTAATATAGCTGCAGCATGGCTCTACCACGTATTTATTTATTTATTCTTTATTGCATTCCTTAAAACAAAAGAATAGAAAGGGCGGACTTAATGCCTCGAGGCATTCTCTACCTGTGCATTGATGCAGCAGAAGAAATAATTGTGAAAATGTGTTTTTAAATCTGGAAGAGTTATATTGTTTCATTTCAAATGATAATACATTCATTGAATATATAACTTTCAAATAAATTTGTCGGTACCACACGCGCGCTATTTTCTGTAGGTTAGTTGTACTATGTCTATAACTTTCGCGGAAGTGCAAGCAATAAGTTGACAAAGTTTTAGCGCAATCTGATGAACGGTATGGCAGCGCATAAAATACGAACAAACAAACATTAATTTTTATATATTAGAAGATGGATCATTATCAAAGAATAACTTTGACTGTTGCTACATAAAATTACAATCCAATTGATGTCGGTTTATATTATTTTTAACTATCCAGTTAATAATAAATTTAATTGGATTACATTACTTCAATTAGCTAACAATGCTGATTTTTTATAAACATCCTTCAGACCGAATTTTCGGTGACGGCGGCCAGTTTTAACGGAGATTAGCCATCTGCGAAGGACAGAATTATAGTGCACGAGTGTGTTACGCAAGCACAGATGCACTGTCTATTCCCTCACTCTCACAGTCCGATGGGACGGTAATCTGACACGACTGGAGATACATCAGGAGCAGGACGAACAGATTTACGTACTTTCTGAGGCAAGGGACTGAGAATTTATTTACAGAAAATACCCAATAATTGATTTTGGCCCGACCCGGGATTCGAACCCAGGACCTCATGATCAGCAATCGCAACGACGCAGTGAATAGTTATTTTATTTAGAAAGGGGCAAATTAGCATACGCCTTACGTAATACAAGTTTTTACCGACGTATCGTCATTGCTTAATACAACGTCCATCAATCTGCACGACTGCTGAGCATAAGATCTCGGATTCACGGTTCGCAACATCAGTTATTGAGTTTTTCTGTCAAGAAATTCTCACAGAGTCAGAGAAGTAGGCGGTGTTTCACCCCCGTGCCTCGTTTGTCTAGTGTGTCTCTCTCCGGTCGTGTCAGATTGCCATCCCAACGGGCTATGAGGTTGAGGGAATAGAGAAGCACTTAAGCACACCCTTGTGCTCTGTAAACCTGTCCCGCGTAGATAGTTAGCCTCCATTAAAAAAGGCCACCGTGACTGAATTGAGTCACGGTGGCCTTTTCATATTATACATTATTATTATTATTAATATCGTCACCGAATAAAATTATACGGAAATATGAACAGCGTCCCTATTGGACGTAAATAGAACTATGTTTTGTCATACGAAGTCAATCGATGGCGACACGAATACTATACGAAATAATTCTTCACGCTTTGGCTGATAGTAAGGGAGTACCACCATCACCCACAAGTTCACCAGAAGTTACACCAAAAATTACAGAGTGCATTGGCGGTCTTTGAGTCATTTACTTGATTCATAGCTTATTTTTGTATTGACATGTCAGTGACAAAAGAACACACGTGGGCACAGTGGCATTAGGTGGCAGTGTACAGAATCAAAATGCAAATGCGTTGTCGCCCCTGAGGACCAAGATGAAATGCCTCTTACGACCTAATAAAGGATCTTCTCACTTCGGTTCTCGTCACTCGACAAAATTAGTTTTCCTTAGTATAGTCCTTGATATTTCACCGTCTTTTTTACAACATACGAGCTACACTACCCTGGAACACCCTTACCGAAGATATCAAGTAAGCATCTAATAAAAATTCTTCGGCAAAGGGCAATTTATTCTTATTTTGAATTTATTTATAATAATGCTTTAAGCTTGGTGTTTTCGAATGGCGGTGTATATTACCTAGTTTAATGGTTTTGAGCGTCGTAGTAGGCATAGTGTCAGTGATAATACGTGCAATTGTGTGAGGGAGGAAGATGCTCATGCGAATATTCACAAATTAATTTTAACATCTTTAATTAAACATACCGTTTTATTGGTTTACTTCAAATTGCCTCACTGCGCTCGCGGTTAATTGCTTTCTATGCATTGTAATTCTACGGTATTGTTATTCAACTAGGAAACGCAGCCAGCGTTCCCGCCAGGACTAGAGATGTGTGATAATATTAGTTTTTTTGTTGTTAATATTGTAAAATTGTATTTAAATAAAGTCATTAGTACCTAGAAATATAACTAAATAGGAAAAGTGGCTGGAAATACAAAATACTAAAATAAAAATGCAATTAAACACTGACAAAACAGCTAATGATTTGCTACTGTCGGACTGAATAGAAGAGAAAGAGGAGCACGATGACACGACGCTTGTAACTTACCAATTTTAAAACGTAAAAGAAATTATAATTACAAAAAATTGTCGAGTAATCAAAAATAAAATAAAAAACATGTTATGTTTTAAATATTTATAATATGTTTCGTTATTGTTTTTAATTATATCAATGTGTAAAATTCACACAGAAAATGTAAAATTCCAGCGTGCTTCGTATGGTGCGTGTAGAGAACCGAAGATCCTTTTTACTGGAAATGAGGTATTCCATCTTAGTCTTCAGGGGTGAGGACGCATCCACATTTTGATTCTTAATCAATGATAGATATAGGTAGACCACAACATTCATTTACCATCAGGTGGATTGCGTGCTCGTTAGTCACCTTTATTCTACAAAACAAAATCATAAATAATACTGATATTTTTGTTTGATTATTTTTACATTTTAAGAGGTTAGCATTTTTAATGTTATTTTTTTTGTATCGAGAAAATTAAAAACATATATATTTAGGAGACAGATGTATATTTAAGATGAAGATATATTTTTCCATCGCCACAAACTACAGATTTAGCTAAAAATCGTTTTAGGCAAAGCCTATTTGAGTTTTGTCAGTGCTATAATGAAAGGATCGAAAGTGTAGAAACAAGACAAACAATAAAATACAGACCCAAAGTAGCAATAGAAGATCAACCATAGAAGTTACCTTTGTAAAACTTATATTATTAAAGTTATTGAACTTTTTAGAAAAGTGCACAACCAATTTTAAAGAAATACTTCCACTATTTTTTTTTTTATTATTCCATACACTTTTTCTTAGCACCGACTTTAAACAGTAAATATTAAATTATGTGAATGTCATTTTATTATCTTTGTTTTCAAGTTAATTAAAAAAAAGTTATTTTTTAGTTTATATTTCTGACCCTTTTGCGTGGACTAAGCAATATCACAAACCCCAACTTTCTTGCTGGTTCTTCCCAGGACAGGTGGTTTTTTTATAAACCAGTGGGAAAATTAAGAAATGACTTTCCATAAGAACTAAAATGGAATAGAATAGAATAAAATATTTTTATTCAATATAGATTATTACATAATACTTATTGAAAGTATTTTTTTTATTTACCACTGGTTCGGAGAATACCAGTGCGAGGGAGATGGAATAATATCCATCTCCCTCGCACTTTTTAAATATATATTTTAAATGACGCTTCATTTTAATAGACGCTAGTAATTCATTTATTTGTATTTGTTGATCAATAATATAATACGCTTATCAATAATAATATACTACGAAAGGAATTTCGTTCCAACCGAGTGTTCCACGGCACTCACGCATGTTTTTTTTTTCTAAGAGACTCTTCACAATTTAGGTTATAAATCGCCCGTACAGCTCTATTTTGCAAAACAAATATGGCTTCGATGTCAGTCGCATTACCCCATAGCAATATTCCAGAAGACATCACGCTATGAAAGTAACTAAAATAAACTAATCTAGCTGTCTCAACATTGGTGAGATTTCTAATCTTTCTTACAGCATATGCTGCAGAACTAAGTCTACCCGCTAATTTAGATATATGGGGACCCCATTGAAGCTTCGCGTCAATAGTATAAAACCAAGAAAAACAGTGGTATCCACAAGACTCAATTCCTCCCCACTTAAGAGCACATTGGTATTTGAATAATTGGTAATAGTAATGTTGTAGTTTGCTGATTAATATCTCATGATGAACACAATCGAAAGCCTTGAAAAGATCACATAAAATACCTAAGGCATCTTGTGAATTCTCCGAGGCATTGAAAATATATTTCATAAGCTCAACACCTGCGTTAGTCGTCGAGCGACCCCTTGTGAAACCAAATTGATTATTATGGAGTAATTTATTTTTATTAAAACAATTTAACAATTGATCTAAAATTATCTTAACAGAGAGCCTCACATAATTTTCACGTTCTTTACATGATATGGAAACGATCCGGCCCGGCTTCGCACGGGTGATTTCTGGATATGGATAACAGCTCCACCTACCGGGTCCAATTGTGAATCTAAACCATCCAACTCAATCACACACAAAAATTTCATCAATATCGGTCGAGCAAGTTTCGAGTTTTAGAGAGACTAACGGACAGCAATTGATTTTTATATATAGAGATATTGAATAAAAATATTCTATTCTATTGTTCTATTCTATTCACGGTAACAACTAGAATATCTTCAAAATCGTTACATTAAAAACATCATTCCCTGATTTTCTTTAATATTTTTTTAAATATAAATATTATTTTTTAAATTAAAACCTCCTTTGAGGTAGTCTTTTTAAAAAAAAAACAGATTAGTTAGCGAAAGTATCGCGTAATATACAAACAAAAAAATACAGGCTCGTTGAGAACCTCTCTAAAGTAGGCTAAAAATAAAAATAAAATATTTTATACTTTTGTTTATCTAATATAATTAATTTTAATGCCACAAAAACCTAATCGAAGGAGTTTTTGAAAAATAAAATCCAATAAGTGGTAGAAGAGAATAAGCAGAGAGCTATCTAGGGACAAAAACGTAATTCATTTCCACCGTACTTGAAAAACTCCATTGGACGTTTAATTTCTCGCTACAGGGCGCTTCGTAAAATAATTATAGTCTTTTCTCCAGTAGCGTTGTTGTAAAACATTATATTTTCACTTGCGTGTCAAGGATTTAGACTTTGTCCATTTATTTTCTAGCTTACTCCAAATAGTATTTTATTTTCTCAATTCTACAATGTCAATTTTTTGTTGCATATTGTGCGATATCTAAAGTAAACTTAAAATTAATGTTAGGAGTGACTTATGGCAGTAGTTAAATTGAGGATTCAAACCCACGGCTTTTTAAGTTTGCAGTCAGTACCCTACCACTAAGCTACTGTCACTTCAGCGATTAAAATTCAAAATGCAGATGCGTTATCTACTATTACAAAAGCCACTGCTGAACATAGGCCTCCCCCAAGGAACGCCACAAAGCACGACCCTGAGCCACCCGCATCCATCGACTTCCAGCATATCTTAGCCGGCCGTCACTCCATCTAGTGAGGAGCCGCCCTACACTTCGGTCACCGGTGTGAAGTTGACTTTCGAGAACCTTTCATTCCCATCGGTTCTCGGTTCTGTTCTGTTCTGTTTCTATGTCCGGCCATATAGCTCGAAGAACCGAGCATTCAAAGAAAAAGGCCATTCAGCTTACTAATCCGTTGGACTATGTCGGCTACTTTGGTTCTAATGTATTGTTTACTAGACACAAATATCTATCCTCAATTAAGAACCAAATTCAGATGGGTTAGCACGCCTGATGATCAGAGTGGAAAGCCTCTGTTACCGTTACCGTTACAGCCTATTAGTCCACTATAAGTCCACTGCTAAACATAGTCCTCCCCTTAGATTGCCTCATAGGGGGTATATTTGCCATAGTTCCCACGCTTGGCAGGCGTGTTGGCAACCGCAGTTTTTATTTTTAGTTATTAGGAAGACGCTGCTGCCCATCTCCTGAGTTGTTTCCCTCTGTCGCCTCTTACACCCACAGGATGTTACAGGGTAGTGAATATTCTTACACCGTCACTACATGGTGGAAAGCCTCGTTACCAATAAAAACAAGTCTCTGATTCTCAGGAATTCATGCGACCGTGTTCCTTGATCTAGTCATAATACGCTGCAACGTGACTTTACCACGAAGAACTAATTATTAACATTTACACTGTTCGAACAAATTTAATTTACCTGTTATTCCAGTGTACTGACTAAAAAGCTAACTGGAAACCATAAATTGCATAGGTGGCGCTTGTGAAGTGAGTTGGCATAGTACTCTGAAGGGTTATTGGAAATGGGCGACCGAGCAGAAGCCCTGTAAGAGTCGATCGAGATCAATTAGCGACAGGTGTAAGCAAATTTATTTATGTATTGTACAGGTTGTCAGAGAACTCTTTATTGATTGAACTAGTTTTTACCCGTGACTTCGTCTGCGTAGAATTCAAATAAAAAAAAATGCAGATAATAAGACAAGTCGCTCAGTCATAGAAAAACAACTTAAAGATCAGTTTTTTTGCTTTTATTTCGAAAACTGTGTACAATATGTGGAAATGTTTGAGATTTGGATATCTTTTAATTTTACATACAAAAGGTTTTACCACCTTATCCTTCAACACTCATGGTTTTGTTGTCAAAAGATGCTGAAATAAAAAAATGTTTTTCGGAAATACATTAAGAGGTTAATTGTTGCAAGTGGTAATTTTTTTTTTACAACCGAATTCAAAATGAATATAATGAGAACATCATCAATGTAGTCGAAGTCAAAATAGTAGAAGTCGAAATACTCATTATTAAGGATAACTAAAAAACTACTGGTCAGATCTGGTTGGCAGGCTTTCAAATAAAAACAGAATCATCAAAATCGGTTCACCTAGAAAAAAGTTCTAAGATAACACACAAAAAAATACAGTCGAATTAAGAACCTCCTCCTTTATTTGAAGTCGGTTAAAAAAAATAACAGTCTGCGTGCGGATGTTCAACTTACTCTCCTGCTTACGCAATCAATCATAACCAGCAATAAAATAGCGTACTGCACTATACATCCAGTACAGAGCAATTACAGTTAGACTGTACCGTAATAAATATGTCCCCGTCACAATTACGCAGTAGTCTAACATGAGGGACGTAATTACATGATAACACCAAAGTGTGCAAACCAACAGCAACACTATCCATCTCATGTTATCCATTGTAACACAGAGCAGCCTCTCAGCAACGCCATCTTTCTTGCCTGCACTAGAAGAATTACTGCAACGGACAGAACTACGATACTCTAATTCTACGAGTCTTAGCACTCGTAGAATGACTTAAACGAAATCTCTCGCGCACGGCGCCTACAATGAACTCATGAGCGAGTGCGGGTTGCGAGACATGATATTTTGTTTTAATAACGATATTAAACACATTTTTGGGACAGAATAACTAAAATAGAAAAACTAATTCAAAAAATTTGGTTTTGCTAATTCCCCATTTACAAAAATTTTTGATGATTACTTTTTGTATTTATGCACTTTATTTTTTTACTAATATTTTTTGTTTGAATGGAGAAACCGTGTGATAATCATTCAATTATAAGTCCACTACTTGACATTGACCTCTCCCATTGTAGAGTGGATTTGCCTTATCACGATTTGCAGGCGGACTGACGAACGCAGTACCAGACGTCTCGCACTTTAGACAGTATTTTGCGACTGTATAAACGGGATGTTTATACTGCCATCTAGCGGAAACCACAAGGAATTTTTGGCATATCCTATAGTTATCTTAAATGAAACCCATGGGACCAAATGGGGTGTTGGATTCTCTTACGTTACCATACGTCACCAATACATACCCTAAGCGTAACAACTATTACAAATCTTCCCTTTTTAAAGATATGGAGAAAAAAATAGAGGAATAGAGTATATAATATCCAAATTCAATATTTATTTTGAGGCCGACAATCATTAAAACTAAAGACATTAAGACACGGTGTCTCCGACAGCTTAATTCAGTTACATCGGTGCTTCGGGCGGCGACCCAATTAAACACGAGATTTAATAACAAACTCTGGTGTTAACGTTCACCTTTGTTGACGTCACAGTAGTCATAGCTTGATATTTGCTATAGAAAAAATAATCATTTGAGATAGCAGAGAATGGTATTATGAAATATTTATTTTATACATGAAGTCAAAATCCTCAATAGATACAGCCAATACATTTAATATTTTTAGTAAAAACTAGGGATGCATCCGATACCGATACCGATGCCGATATATCGGCGATACTCGAAGTTTGCCGATATATCGGCATCAGCGATATTTTTATGACTGATTCAACGATACTTTTCAAATTTCGCGCTTTAAAAATTTAATAATGAAGGCTCTACATGTGCCTTTCTTAGACAGAGTTGCCTCCACTGGCTACGTTTTGGTGACCTCTTTGGGGAAACCGAGGGTTTTGTCTGTGCGATACAGGATCAGGTTATTAAGACCAACAAGTATCGGAGATACATCTTAAGGGATGGCACCGACGACATCTGTCGAGCTTGTCGCCATCCCGGTGAGTCACTTAGGCATGTCATCTCCGGTTGTTCAGCGCTTTCTAACTCTGAATACTTGCACGGGCACAACTTAGTAGCCAGAATTCTACACCAGGAGCTCGTTCTGAAATACGGTGTTGTGGACCGGAAATTGCCGTATTACAAGTACTTGCCGGAAGCCGTGCTCGAAAATGACCGCGCCAGGCTCTACTGGGACTGGGCCATCATCACAGACAGGAGTATTCTTGCGAATAAGCCTGATATTGTGCTGATGGACCGGGCACAGTCAAGGATATTTTAGGTCGACATTACCATTCCGTATGACGAGAACCTCGTGAAAGCCGAAACAGATAAGCGAACAAAATATCTGGACCTGGCACACGAGGTGACCAACATATGGGGTGGAATGCCGACCGAAATTATACCTTTAGTCGTCTCTGCGAACGGGTTAATCCCAGTCAGCCTCTTGGGTCATCTGAGGCGACTGGGACTCCGTGACGGACCGCTCCAAGCTCAAATTCAGAAGACGGTGCTCCTCGATACCGCCCGCATCGTCCGCCGGTTTCTTTCCCTTTCCCCCTAACCCTCGGCCGTTTGGTCTCCCCTGCCGAGGGTTTCCATCTGGTTGGGTTTTTATTTATTTATGTATTATTTATTTATTTATGATAGTATATTAAATATATATTTATGTTTATTTATTATTTCCTTTAAAATATTTATTCAGCCCAACCAGATGACAATAATATATAAATACCCCAAAATAATAATAATGTCCTCCAGAGCGAATCTCAGTCACGGCGGCCAGTCTCAACGAAGACTAGCCATCGGCGCAGGACAGGATTATAGTGCCCAAGTGTATGGGCAAGCACAGGTGTACTCGCTATTCCCTCACTCTCATAGACCGATGGGACGGTAATTCGCATGGCCGGAGAGAGATCAGGCGCAGAAGCAACGGCCTTACGTGCTTTCCGAGGCAGGGGGGTGAAACACCACCAACTTTAAGACTCCGGATTGCAACTGAGAATTTCTTGATAGAAAAACCCAATAACTGATTTTGACGTGACCCAGGATTCGAACCCGGGACGTCATGATTAGTAATCGCGTTTACGACCGCGGCAATTTTTTTTATTCGTTTTCATGAAGACGCTGCTACCCATCTTCTCGCTTGTCGCCTCATACGACGTCAACGAAACGATATGGGGTAGTGGATATTCTAACACTACGACTACACAGACAAATTTGATTGTTTGATTTGTTTGAAACAATTCTGTTTGTATCGTCATCATCATCATCATCATTATTACAGCCCTTCACAATTCCACTGCTGAATATAGGTCTTCCTCAAGATATGCTCAAGATTCTTTACGTGGTAGAGCCATGCTGCAGCTATATTAGTAGTATAGTTGTAGTACGAATGGGTCGGCTCGACCGGGGAAGGACCACGCTCTCACAGAATACCAGCGTAAAATAGCAGCTTAACACTGCTGTGTTTCGTATGGTGAGTGTAGAGAACCGGAGACCCTTTTTACTGGAAAAGAGGCATTCCATCTTAGTCCTCACGGGTGACAACGCATCAGCATTTAGATTCTTTATTGAAGATAGATGTAGATGTCTATGGGTCACAGCAACCACTTACTATCAGGTGAACTGTGTGCTCGTTTGTCACCCTGTTCTATAAAAAAAAAATATGCCACAAAGCATAGTTCTGAGCCACCTTCTATTGTACTGTTTGTATAAAAGGTAAAAAAAAAGGTATGTCGCGTAGAGGCTGCGCTGTGGTAAACACTTGCTGTTGGTTTGCATGCTTCATCTATTTTAATGTTATGCTGTGATTTATAACTACTTTCTCTGTTCTGTGGGTGTTTTATAACATAAACCGGTCACCAAGAAACATTTATTTATTTATTTAATCTTTATTTTGATACACCTTCATCTAAGGGTTACAATGGGCGGAATTAATGCCTTATGGCATTTTCTACCAGTCAGCCCTGGGAGAATTAGATAAGTAAAAGTGGGTAAGTGTTAAAAAAATGTGAAATAAAAAATATTTATAATTTAAATAAATATGAGAGTAATTTCTAAGATATATATAATATACTCTTACTTGCTCGTTCGTCTATTCTACTAATTATTGATTCCTTACTTGTTATTATTTTAAGGTTCAAATACAAAAAACAGTTATCCGTCTATTTACCTTATACTCTCATGTTCAAATATCATTCAGTACTGAAAATACCCTAAAGGTATTGCAATGCAACTCAAAGGTTTCAGACATGTAGCCAATCAACCGAAATAACAATACAGACGATTAGAACAAAATGTTGTTGTGAATTTACTGTGCGATGTTCAACACTGTTTTCTTTTGGTAACAATATACAACTGTAATTAAAATTAATTCAAACATATTTCTATTATGTTTCGGTGTAGTTTTTAACATTTATTCATTACAACCTGACTCACAAGGGGAATATTTACCACAGTTGCCACGCCTGACAGACGGGTTGACAACCACAGTTTTTAACCCCCGACGAAAACAGAGGGGTGTTATATGTTTGTAGGGTGTATCTGTGTATTTGTGTATCTGTGTGTCTGTCTGTGGCATCATAGTTCCTGAACGGATGAACCGATATTGATTAAGCTTTTAGGGTTCCGTAGTTACCCTAGGAACCCTGATAGCTTCGCCAGGTCTGTCCGTCCGTCCGTCCTCGGTTTTGCCCAGAGACCCTAGGTGCTACAAATCTGTAATTTGGCATAGTTATACATATTAATCACGCCTCGATAACTGTGAAATAAAATCTCAAAAAACATTATTATTTCGGGTACTTCCCATATAAGTAAATGGAGGATGATTTTTTTTACCCGTCTATTCCATCATGAGGGCAGGGCCGCGCCGCCCCTGTGTACGAAGTGTGCGGCGCTCACAGGCGCCAAGACAATAGAGGCGCCGCCATCGAAATTATTTTTGTTACACTTACACAACATATTCTTTGTAGTGGAGTATCGATAAGTAAGTAGGTACAATAGGCGCAACATATGCCTTGTAAATAACAAAACATAATTATAATGCACTTATTGTACAAGTCTTCTACGATAATATTCACGTGTGTGGTTTAATTTTACGCTTTGGGTTTTAGTTAACATTAGTTACGATCTCAGCGTTAAAATCAAAAGAGCCGCCGTGAGTTTGTTTGAATTAATTATGAACGTAACGGGATTAACGTGGAACAGGATTCTGACTTTAAGGAACGAGAGTGCCAAAACAATTGAACAATCAGTCAATTGAAAGTGTGTACAAGGTGCGCATTGATTTTTTATAATAAGATTAAGTTTTAGCTCTAAAAACAATATATAGTTTGTGTGTTAGTGATTGTTTTAACGTGTTTTCACGATGAGTGATAGTAGTCAAGATAAAAAAAAAGAAATTATCCGGTTACCAGAATTTAATAAGGAAAAGAAAACAAGAAGAAGAACGTGATAAAAATACAACTAAAATAAGTAAATATTTTACGGCTCTACCATCCACTTCCAAAGAATCATTAGAGATAGAAACCAGTCATTTTATCGATGAAGATGTTATAAAATCTGATTCAAAAAACGCTTCAGGTACGTGCTTTTTATGTTATTTTCTATACAAATAAATATAACTTTAGTCAGTTTGTAATGTCAAAATAAAAAAAACATTTTCTTTTTTAATTTCATTACAAGCCCTGCTCTGCTTGGGTCTAGACGGCGGAGTTTAATTGTCGAGAAATATTCATTTATTTATTTATTTTATCATACATAATTATTCATAGATAGATAAATCAGTTTATTCAGACAGGTAGATAGATACTCATGTCTTTGTTTGTATGTCTTTAATTTAAGATGATGCCGCCAAAGTTACGTCCGTGCCTCTGCCTGATACACCATTGTCACCACCAAGACAATTATCATCACCAATTACAACTTTTTCCAAAGATGACCCTGGACTCTGGCCAAAAGTTTTCAATGCTACTACGATCCAGTATTTAATAGAAAATCCGATTAAACAAATTAAACAGTATAATTTTCCGCGTGACTCATCGGGGCGAAAATTTTCCGAGTATTATTATGAAAGGCATTTAGAAAACGGTGAAAAGTATCACAGAGAGTGGCTGCTGCATTCAGTATTTATAGTAATGTTTAGTAATATTTGTATTGCAGCAAACATGAGAAAAGTTCTGGTCATTTCAATAATTATAAAAAATGGACAGATTTATGTCACGCTCTTAAAAATAAAAACACTATTGATAGTATTCAACAAAAACTTTTAGAGGTTGAAAAGCAGCGCTGGTACGATGTAATCAAAAATAATATACCTTGGTCCAATTTCTAAGTACACAAAATATATGGCTTCTCTTTCTCAGTGATCTAATATGACTATTCATAGATGATCATGAAATTTTACAGTAACCAAATTCAACATTTTATTTTAAATTTATGTCAAATTAATAAATATTTTTCAATAATTCTGGACTGTACACCTGATGTTTCACACGTAGAGCAAATTAGTATTATAATAGAATTTGTCTATTTTAACACAGAAAATAGAATTAGTATGTGAATAAGATTTGTCTATTTTAACACAGAAAATAGAAAGTTGGAAATAAGGGAGCATTTCCTAGCTTTCTGTCCAATTATCGATACAACTGGCGCTGAATTAACGTCATTTATAGTAGAAAAACTAGCCGAAATTAATTTGGATATAAACAACTTAATGGGACAGGGCTATGATAATGGATCAAATATGCGCGGTAAGAATAATGGTCTTCAAAAAATATTGTTGGATCTAAATCCCCGCGCTTTCTATGTACCGTGCGCTAGCCATAGTTTAAATGTAATAGTAAACGACGCTGCCAATCTCAATCATTATACGACTGGATTTTTTAGTATTGTGCAAGAATTATATAAATATTTTTCGTCCTCTACCAAAAGATGGGATATATTAAAAAAATATGTCATAAATCTGACCTTAAAACTATTGTCTGAAACAAGATGGTCAAGCAGAATAGATGCTATCAAACCGCTGTTTACAAATTTACCAGAAATTTATGATGCCTTATATGAATATCAAATGGTATATCATATGATCAGAAGGCAAAATATGACGCTAAATGTCTAGCAGAAAAAATATGCTCCTTTTCATTCATTTGTTCACTAAATATATGGCATATGATTTTGACAAAAGTAAATTTTGTGAGCAAAATTCTGCAGTCTATCGATATGAATATGCAAGTTGCTTTAGATGCTTTAACGAAATTAAAGAAGTTTATGATAAAAATTAGAACCGACGCAAATTTTGAGGAAATGCAAATGATGCCATGCAAATTGCCGAAAATTAGATATCGAGGCTGAAACTTCCAGATCCAGACCCTAAGACGTCGTAAGACTCCAAAGAGTTTCGATTAAGAACACGAAGACCATACTTTAAATGATCCGAAGACCGCTTTTAAAATTAATGTATTTTTTTATATATTGGATCAAGCTTTATCTTCCGTAGACGATTTAATTTATTGAATAATCAAAATGACGTGTTTAATTTTTATTCAAACTAAGTGATGACCAAGATCAAAGTCGATTAAGAAGTTTGTCATCGTTTGCAAAAAACTTTCTGCAAATGATTCATTGGATATTAACGCCGATGATTTGTGTGAAGAAATTATGTCGTGTCAGTCTCTTTCAAAAAATTAAATAATGATGTGGTGAAAATTCTCAATGTATATAATGTACCTTACTTGCTCGTTCGTCTATTCTACTAATTATTGATTCCTTACTTGTTACTATTTTAAGGTTCAAATACAAAAACAGTTATCCATCTATTTACCGTATACTCTCATGTTCAAATATCATTCAGTACTGAAAATACCCTAAAGGTATTGCAATGCAACTCAAAGGTTTCAGACATGTAACCAATCAACCGAAATAACAATACAGACGATTAGAACAAAATGTTGTTGTGAATTTACTCTGCGATGTTCAACACTGTTTTCTTTTGGTAACAATATGTAACTGTAATTAAAATTAATTCAAAGATATTTCTATTATGTTTCGGTGTAGTTTTAACATTTATTCATTACAACCTGACTCACAAGGGGAATATTTACCACAGTTGCCACGCCTGACAGACGGGTTGACAACCACAGTTTTTAACCCCCGACGAAAACAGAGGGGTGTTATATGTTTGTAGGGTGTATCTGTGTATTTGTGTATCTGTGTGTCTGTCTGTGGCATCATAGTTCCTGAACGGATGAACCGATATTGATTAAGCTTTTAGGGTTCCGTAGTTACCCTAGGAACCCTGATAGCTTCGCCAGGTCTGTCCGTCCGTCCGTCCGTCCGCGGTTTTGCTCAGAGACCTAGGTGCTACAAATCTGTAATTTGGCATAGTTATACATATTAATCACGCCTCAAAAACTGTGAAATAAAATCTTAAAAAACATTTTTATTTCGAGTACTTCCCATACAAGTAAATGGAGGATGATTTTTTTTACCCGTCTATTCCATCATGAGGGGTATCGTTGGATAGGTCTTTCATAAACACTGGGGATGTGGAACAACATCTTTTCGATTCAGGCGTCCGTTTGTGAAATATTTAGCTTTAAAGTGGTATTTTTTATTAGAGAGTCCCCCCTCTACCAACTAAACCGCTATTTGAGGAAATGTGAAAAGTATACACGATAGTAGTATATATAATTAAGTTAAAAGGAAAACTATCACAGCTAAGTAGAATTAAGAAGTTAACGAGTAATAGTTGACCAACTTATAAAATGCACTTGGATTAGTAAAAATTTCATTACAACTCCTTAGAAAATGACCAAAAACTAGCTGCATTATAACTTGGTAATGTTATTGTAAACTGTTAAAAACGAACATTTTATGAAGGAAACGACTTATATGTATTACTACTATAGCTTTACTCTTTCATTTACGGGATAGGCAGGGGGGATCTTGCTTACTTACTTTTTTTTATTATCCCATAAACAAACGAGCACACAGCCCACCTGATGGTAAGTGGTTGCTGTGACCCATAGACATCTACATCTATTCACAATAAAGAATCAAAATTCAGATGCGTTGTCACCCGTGAGGACTAAGATGGAATGCCTCTTTTCCAGTAAAAGGGTCTCCGGTTTCGTTATACGTTTCTTGTTATACGTTTGTATGGACTAAACGCCGCCAGGATAACCTCTTTTTATAGAATATGGGTGACAAACAAACACACAGTCCGTCCACCTAATTCACTATAGATATCTACATCTATCCTCGACTAAGAATTAAAATGTAGATGCGTCCATGTACAGCAATGGACTCTTTTATATAATAAAGGTGACAAACCAGCACACAGTCTACTTGACGGTAAGTGGGTGCTGTGGCCCATAGACATCTACAACTATCCTCAAAATGCAGATGCGTTGTTGCCTCTGAGGACTAAGATGGAATGCCTCACCATACGAAACAGCAGAATATTATTATATTTAATATTATATGCTATTTTACGCTGGTATTGTGAGAGCGTGGTCCTTCCCCGGTCGAGCCGATCCATTCGTATAAAATCTAATTAATGTTAATAAATTGTTAATGAGAATTATCACTAATGCATATTGAAACAACATGTTGATAACTAAAGCGCTCGCTTATTAAAGTACTGCTGAAAGAGTACATATTCATTACAGAAAATCATTAATAAGCACGAGATTCATAGAGCAGCCATTTATAAAGCAACTCTTTCTGTCAATATGCTGCTATTTCATTTAAAAGCAATCGGTGTAATGAAGATTTTAACCTGCACGCAACAACGAAAGACGGATCATTTGAGGTATTGGATGTGTAATGTTTATGTAACAATCAGGTAAATTAAATAATGTTCACAATTTCACGAATAACTCAGTTTATTACAATATACACACACACAATTATTTAGATTAGAAGGAGAACAGAACGATAGCAAATTAGTAACGAAATTATAATATTAATAGTTCAGTAATAAAAATTAACATGGAATAACAGTCTTACACTACTTATATTTACGGATCAAAATTGTACGTTAACAATTGAGCGGCGGAGCTAAGAGCGACATGCGCTTACGCGTATAAGGTCTTGTTGCTAACTGGCAAGTACTCTGATGAACTATGCACGGCGGCGGTCGACCGACCGGGAACCGGTTCTACGAGAGCGCCTTCAACGTGCGGGACTTGATAATATAAAATACTAATATAAATTATAATAAATAAGTACGCAGTGTGTAGTAAATTAATATATATATATAAATACTATAAATTGTGTATGATAAACGTAACTGTATAATGAGTTATTGATATATGTAAATAGATATTTAATGTGTGAGTAAATAAATAGATACGCCACACATTTATTAAACTATTGACGATCATCTAAAACTAGACTCTTTAATTCATATCCAATATATTGTAAATAATGAAATAAAATAAAAAAATACATTGAATAAAACTACTTTTACGGATTCTATCGCGTTTAATTAACTTATTTTTGCCAAGCATATCACTGCAAGAATTCAAGACACAGTAAGTTCATTCTGCGTAGATCGGACCAAAGTTAATAAATAAAAAAGCTGAAGGTACTCCAGGTAACTCTGACATCGGGACGTCAATCACCTCAGTAACCCGTGACCCGAAACGTCGAGAATTAATAAAATAAGTTAATTAAACACGACAGAATCCGTAAAAGTAGTTTTATTCAATGTGTAGTGTTCGCGTAAATATAAGAAATCATTATAAAAAAATACATTTCGCAATAACAATCAAGAGAACGGCACTGACTGTGTAATATAGCGATGTAAGAATATCCACTACCCCATATCGTCCCGTGGGTGTCGTAAAACGACAGAGAGAAACAAACCAGAATATGGGCAGCGGCGTCTTCCTAATAACAACAAAAAATAAAAACTACGGTTGCAAACTAAGCGTGGTAACTATGTCAAATATCACTATGAGTAATCTTCGAGTATATGTTCAGTAGACTATTGATAGACTGTACCTAATCATTACCACAGAATCATTACACTGATTTGATCTGCCATTAAAAATCCACTGTTAGACATCATGATATTCGCATCCTTCATCATCATTACACTGTCCATTGCTGAACATAGGCTTCACGCACAAGAGGAATACTTGCTTTAGTTGCAATGCTTGGCAGGCGGGTTGGTAACCGCAGTTTTTTTTTTCTAGTTGTTATCAGAAAGATGCCGTTGCCCATCTCCTGGTTAGTTTTTCTCTGTCGTCTCTTACAACACCCAAGTGACGAAAAGGGATAGTGGATATTCTTACACCGTCACTACACTGTAAACACTGCACGGTATTTTACGGATGTTCTGCTAGCAAGGAAGAATTTTTTGGACTGCCAATCAAAGTACCAGGCGTCTCGGAACTTTGTCGTAGTTTTCCGTCTCTTTGTTTTAGTCTTTGTCTCGTGGTTATACCGTCATCTGCGCGAAGAGTCACAAATATTTCAGAGTGATTCCCGAGTTGACTCTTACAATAGCCATGAGAAAAGATGAGATGTAAAATTCTTGACTTCTTCTGTTGTCTTCTGCTGCCACCATACTAGACAATGTATTTTTTAAATTAACTTTTGAGCATAGGCCTCCCAACAACCTTAAGAAAGGTTTTTACACGACTGCGCCAGAAGGATGGTAATGTTTTTCGAGAGTATGTATGTATGTATATTTATTACTTTCTCACGCTCTGTAACCTAAACGGCTTGATTGATTTTTAACCCCGACGCAAAAAGAGGGGTGTTATAAGTTTGACCGCTACCTGTACTGTGTGTTCCGTCTGTGGCACCGTAGCGTGTACTCGTAGCAACGTAGTGTAGCGTAGCCCGATTTGGGTGCGGTTTTTTTTTTATTTAAAAGCAAGTTTCCTAGCGGTGGTTTTTAAGGTTCCGTAGTCACACAACAAGGAACCCTTATAGTTTCGCATTGTCCGTCCGTCCGGCCTCGGTCTTGCTCAGAGACCCTAGGTGCTACAAATCTGTAATTTGGCATAGTTATAGATATTAATCACGCCTAGAAAACTGTGAAATAAAATCTTAAAAAACATTTTTATGTTGGGTTCTTGCCATACAAGTAAATGGAGGATGATTTTTTTCCCGTTTATTACATCATGTGGGGCATCGTTGGATAGGTCTTTTAAAAACACATATTTTCGATTCAGGGGTCCGTTTGCGAAATATTTGGTGAAGTGGTATTTTCATTAGAGTCATGTGTCTCCCCGCTCTACCAACTAAACCGCTATATATGGAAATGTGGAAAGTATAAACAATAGTATTATATATAATGAAGTTAACAGAAAAACTATCACAGATAATCAGAATCAAGAAGTTAACGAGTAATAGTCGACCAAGTTATAAAGTGCACTTGGATTAGTAAAAATTTCGTAACAACTCCATAGAAAATGACCTAAAACTAGCTGCATTATAACTTTGTAATGTTACTGTAAACTGTTAAAAATAAACATTTTACGAAGTAAACGACTTATATGCATCTACTATTAGCTTTACTTTTTCATTCTTTTTTGAATACCACTCCCTACAAGTCTGATTTGAAAATAAGTCCTTCAGTTACAATTTTCCTATTCGGGCCCATTTTTAGTCATTATAGCACGAACTTATTATGCTCATTATCAAGGAAGTCCACGTATTGTGACGGGCAACTACGGAACCCTACCTCTACATTGTACGTGACCCGACACGCACTTGGCCAGTTTTTAGACATGTTTTATCGTTCAGTTCAAATCGGTTATCAGTTTTGTTCGCTGCGGTAGGGTTCTTTTCGGGGGTTTTTAAAATTTTCAATTTAAGTCATAACATAATTATCAGGTATCGATAGATTCGTCTTAATTTTGGGAGTGACATAGGTTATATAATATTTATATATTGTACCTGCAACTACAAAAAAGGCGATGAAAGATTTTTTCATTAAATTTTTAATGCAGTCGGGTTTTTTTACTGTTTTAACCATTAAGCTTTTTTAATAGTTTGTTACACAAATTCTACAATGCTGTTTTTAATGTAATTACTTTAGACTACCGCATGGCTATTACGTCACATGTCTTCATTGTCACAGCATTCGAATCCCAACATCAATATTTGTGCGAAAACACAAATAGTTTGTTTAGTCGAGTTTGGTCGCCGGAATCCATATTTACTACGGCAAAACTAACAGAAAGACCACACACTATTTACAAAGTTCACTGATGTATAAAGCCATTTTCTACACTTAAAATATTTTTGATCAAAGAGCGTACAGTGAATGAACCATTGTAAACACAGCCCCTTTCATGATGCATACCATTTGACGTTCACCAAAATTAGATTAAAATAAACAGTTTTTTTGTTCTACTTGTTTTATTATTTTATTTTTTATTTACTTTTTATTAAAATGAGTGTACATTCTTCACTTTTGTAATTTAAAAAATAAAGTTATTTTCAACTCTAGGTATGAGATATTTCCTCCTTTGTGTAATTTGGCGCTTCGGCAGTATGTATGTCTTTGGTTTCTTAAATGTTAGCATTCCATGCTGTTCTAATATGATGGTGGATTTTACTGCTCGTCTTTGAGAATAATTTTACAAATTTGAAATAACATTTCATAATTTTTATCTAGAGAGTTTTTAGTTTTAGGATCAACTAATATCTTTAAGAATCTAATCTGTATAGACTTTATTTTTTTAAGATAAATGGGGAATGTAAGTCCATATGCACCTAAGCCATACCCGATCGTTGCGTCTGCCAGCGTATAATACAGCATATACATGATTCCTCGGTTTACAATATATTTAATATGATTCAGTTTACCTAAAACTGCCCTAAGCCTGTTACACACTACTTCAACATGTAAGTCCTATGTGAAACGATTATCTATAACCAACCCTAAATATTTATAGTTCGTTACACATTGTAACTTTTCGCAGTGGCAGAGAGAGCTCAACTGATCAGTATGCAGAGAACCGTAAGTGTGACCCATAAGGGCTATATCTACAGTTTTTCTTGTAATAATTATTTTAATTAATCTTATTTTAATTATATTCTTATAAACTATGTAATTATATTTTAAAAAAACTGGCAGCGCTATTTTTTTTATAAAACTAAAATGGCAAACGAACTTACAGTCCATCTGATGGTAAGTGGCTAATGCAGCCCCTGGACACCTGCAACCAACTTCAAACAAAGAAGGCTTTAGATGCGTTATCAACGCTGAGGACTGAGACGGAATGCCTCACAGCTTGTAAATATACTGGCTTTCTATACCAGTTAGATCGGAACTCGGTATTGAGGGCTAATAATTTTCTGCCCACCAGATGTCGCTAGTTGACACTGAGGTAAAGTTTCTTGTTACACAATGTCATTTAATTGAGAAGTTAGTTTTTAATAAAAGTTTATCAGTTTCAAAAGTATTATATTAATACACAAAACAATGCCTCAGTGGTCTGCTCTTTAATTTTTTGCACACTTTTAACTTTTTTTAATTTTTCTACTTTTATGAATATCTGTGGCTTGGTTTATTTATTTTAATCTTATTAATATAAAATATAGCTAATACCACAGAAAGAAACATTAACCTTTACATTTTCCGAACAAATTAACTTCCCCGCTATGAAATCTGTCAAATATTATACCTCACTTTCTTGTGGCGCCGCCCTGGTGGCAGAAAAAGTCGTGGATGCCCTCATTCACGCTCAGCTGCTTGATGGTAGAAATAGTTAAAAAGGTGGTACCTACCAGCTTAGGTACGTTTATATAAAGCTCCATTAAACGATTAAGTCTACCACAGGTTCCAAAAGTAAAATCTATACTTAGTTGATCCGAAAAGCAACTCGAGGTCATTGCTTTTTACATTTTTAATTTAGTAGTGCAGTAATACTGTCAGGATTTTTTATAAGGTTATGATCATTTATTTACATAAAATTCAAATATATACAATATTAACTACCATAATTTTAAAAAAAACGTGTGTGTGTGTGTGTGTGTGTGTGTGTACTTATGTACGCACGTAAGAAGTTATACTTCTTTAGCGTAACAAAACAAAAATAACTAAAATAAAATACGTTTTATAGATTCATTATAAATTTGAATTACTACCTTGAATATAGTTATCAGTTCTGACGAAAACTTGACAGTTGACAGACAATTACCAACTGAAGTTATCGCTTTTAGGTTTCGGTGTGCGCGCGCATCGTAACAACTTCATGGTGTCGTTTTTAGGAGTCGGTGTGCGCGCGTATCGTAAAAAATTCACTCTCATCATTTTTCTCAAACGTGCCAAAAGAAGTATAACTTCATAAACTAAAACTAAAAACTTAACTTACTATACAGTCCCACTTCCCGCGGTATAGTGCAAAAACGCTGGCTTCGTTTCCCCACTGCATGGCTATACTTAGCCTTTGAGCGAGAAAAGAACTCTCCTATCACCAGCAGCGACGACTGGTCGCGGATAAAGGTCTTTAGCAACTTCACCGCTCGTGGACCCCACGGATCGATAGTATCTACAGAAAATGGTACAAATACATATGTAGTCATCTCTTAGAGACTCATATTTAATTTTATGTTATATTTCATTATTTTTATTTAGAGATTAAAAAAATATTATTAAACAGAAGGATTTTTCAGTTTTGGCTAACCTAACTTTAAGGAGCTCTAATTTATTGTTGCAGATAGTCCTTAAATTGAGCTCATGGCTTTAGAAAATGAATAATGTTAGCTTGAGCGCTGTAAAAAATCTTCGCCGTGTGTTTAAAATGATGGTTTAATAAAAGGGAATCAAACTGTCGAGATTTTCATTTCGCAGTGTCATTTTCTACGACAAAATTCAACTGACTTCCGCTTGTAAATCATAGGCCTTCCTGAATTATATTTAAACAAGCTTTACCCTCAACATTGTGTAAATGCTGAACGTTTTATTACGCTCAAACAAAAGACTTTGCATTACCGAATCAAC
Source organism: Parnassius orleans (assembly GCA_029286625.1). NCBI lineage: Eukaryota > Metazoa > Arthropoda > Insecta > Lepidoptera > Papilionidae > Parnassius > Parnassius orleans. The sequence goes on along the minus strand of JAGSMP010000099.1, from coordinate 1,848,773 downwards.
CAATTTTTCAGACACAGTTTCAAAGGAATGTTAATTTAAGCCTCAAAAATAAAGGAAGCTGTGTAATTTAATGAATATGAAATTATAATAAATAACTATACAATCTGTGGAAATGTTGTGACTGTAATTAAACTTTTATTTCATTGAGAAACAAGTCCGGGGGACAATATAAAGAATATCGAAGCTAAGTCAGTGATTTAAAAAGTTTTATCCGTCTTTCTATCTTAGTATTTTAACCGACTTCAAAAAGGAGGTACTCAATTCGACTGTAAGGTTTTTTTATGTGTTACCTCATTACTTTTTTCTAGGGAAACCGATTTTGATGATTCTTTTTGGATTTGAAAGCTGGTGCTTCTCATGTGGTCTCTTATAAATTTTATCAAGGTCTGACCAGTAGTTTTGAGTTATCCTCAATTATTCATATTGAAATCGGTTGTACAAAAGTTTTAATTCTACCACTTGTATTATAATTGTTATTCATGCAAAAACTACTGGGCCTCTTCTCAACCGTAACCGTACATCGATCGTAATTAATAAATTCTTCAAGCTGTATTTCACTTTTAAGAGCACGTTATAACACAGATATCTCTTAAACAAAATATAAAATAGACGCTTTTATGCCTAGACAAGACACTCCATGGACTATTGAGAAAAGAGAACATTTGAAATCACACAAAATTAAGTAGTAGATATTTAGATATTTGTTGGCAACATTTTAAAATTATTTTCCTACAATCTCTACTCTGTGCGACTATTCGACCATATATTATTATGTGTTTGCCATAGGCAGTATAAACGTAAACAAACGACAGACTTATATGTATTAAACATTGGCAGTATGAACGTAAACAATGCAGTAACAATGTTTTATTTGATTTAATGTATTTGTTACAATACACCCTAGGGTGTTTATATTACACCCTCCATAAAAAACTTTCAACTGTGCCAAATCACACTCCACCATGCACGTGCGTGTTATTACACGACTGTTCTGGATTACTTTAACGGCCAGCATGATAACATGAACTGATCTATAACTAATAAACTGTACCACCAGCCAACCGCATACCACAGTCATGGCATAGCCCCGTGAGACTCCTTTGTTCCGCCCGTGGTTCCTCTGCAGCAGTAGGAAGCTTGTAGGCTATTATATTTTTTATGCCTTCACTTTGCCAAGGAAAATTAATTTTCACGAGAGGGTATCAACGTTACTTGAAGGAATGTCCTTTTTATTACGTTCGACTGAAAAGAGCTTCAGATTTATAGCTTAAGAGCCTATAAAATTTTATTGTTTTGTCTAGAAATACGACGAAATTGAAACTGTTGATCTTTAGCGTATTTAATCATTTTACAAGTACTTCAAAAAATGTTAAGATAACCATAATATCATGTAATTATAGATTTATCAGGATGATACGACTACGTTAACGTTATTACGTTTTTTTACACGCTTTTATTTAACTTGCATTGCTTTTATTTAACTATGTTTGTGCGGGTGGAATCTTGTAACTCAATTTTGAAGCAGATATCTTCAACCGTTTGAGCTGAAATTTTGTATACATGTTAAGTTTGGATGACAATGCATGGTTAGCTGTGTAGCACCCAAGATGGCGGACTATTATTTTTAATGCACTTCTACAATATGGGTATCAAATGAAAGGGCTTGCTGAGTATAACCCGAAAAATAAAGAGACGTCACTCTAAATCCAATATGGCGGACTTCTAAAGATGGCGGATTAAGTTTTTTTATGCTTTTCTACAATATGAGTATCAAATGAAAGTACTTGCTGAGAATACGAATGCGGGTTAAAAAAAATAAGATGGTGATCATAAACTCCGTTGCTTCAATCCGTCTGAAACTTTGCTGTACTGGGGTTTTTGGAGTCCTCGATAATGATATTGAGGTCGAATTGTTCGAGTCTGTAGCATCGGTTGGTAAACTTTGACTGTCCAAAGGTCTGGTGAATGGTGCCATTGGACATATTACAGAAATAATATGGCCCTGCTTCCGGAGAGCACAAATGTATGATACTGACATACCATCCGTCCGTATAGACTTCGGTAAAGACGGTGTTCATCTCATTCAACCCAAGACTGTGCAATTTCCAACAAAATATATTCACGGCACTGCAGAAAGAAGAATGCTGCCAATTATATTATGTTGGGCTTGCACAGTACACAAAATGCAGGGTAGTACTGTCGACCATGGCGTTGTATACTTAGGCTCGAAACTCTTCGCTACTGGTCAAGCATACGTGGCCTTAAGTAAGGTAAAATCATTAGAAGGTTCCCTTATTGAAGAGCTAGACTGTTAAAAATTAACCGACAAACAATGATGCGTTAAATGAGATGAACAGACTGAGAAACCTGTCCAGCGATAACTAAAAAGTAAAAAATAAATTAAAAGTTAAAAAAACTTTTTAAAAAAAAAGCTATATGCGCTAAAAAGAATAAAATAAACTTTTCCTTTAAAACTTTTACTATCAACTTATAATGTCATAACACAATTAATATGATATAAAAGCTTGTCGCGAGATTCACCTTTGTAGATAAACAGGATCTGATTGATTTTAATTTTTAAAATTTTCAAACTAAGTAAATGCGAGTAGTTAAATCTCGCGAAAAGCTTTTATATCATATAAATTGTATAATGACGTTATAAGTTGATAGTAAAAGTTTTAAAGGAAAAGTTTATTTTATTCTTTTTAGCGCGTTTAAATAAAAGCTTGTTTTTAAAAAAGTTTTTTTTTTACTTTTAATTTAACTTACAGCCCACCTGATGGTAAGTGACTACCGCCGCCATGTATACCAGCAATCAACATCAATCAAAACAGAAGGCTACAGATGCGTTGTAACTTTTGAGGACTAACATTGAATGCCTCCCTTTTTATAGAATGAGGGTGACCAACGAGCACACAGTCCACATGATTGTAAGTGGATACTGTGGCCCATAGACATCTACATTTATCCTCATTAAGAATCAAAATGCAGATGCGTTGTCACCCCTGAGGAATAAGATGGAATGCCTCGTTTCCAGCAAAAAAGGGTCTCCGGTTCTCTACACTCACTATACGAAACACAGCAGCATCAAGCTGCTATTTTACGCTGGCATTCTGTAAGAGCGTGTCCCATTCGTGCAACAACCATAATATAGCTGCAGCGTGGCTCTACTTCGTATATATACTAGCTCTCTTTACACTTAAGTCCGCAACACCTGGCAGCAAAAATAGGTAAGAAGATGACATTTAGCCAAACGAAATCCTAGGAACAAACGGAGTCCTACCATCAAGATTTTTTTATATAAAATACGAACGAACATGCAACTCTTCTGTATATTTTTATATATCATTAATAATTTTATCAAAGGTCCACTTTAAAGCGCTTTCTCATTATAAGAACAATGGCCATGCAAGGCCAGGCACCAACGCAGGCCAACATTCCTCATCAACTGGCAGGTTTTCTTTTCATTTATTTACTAATAAGAACCCTTTAGTACACATGTTATGTCCTTCTTTTAATATTTTATACAACTGAAGTGACAAATGACAGTCCACCTGATGGTAAGTGACCATTGCAGTCCTTGGAGAGTTGAAGCCAACTTCAAACAAACAAGGCTACAAATGCGTTGTCACCTCTAAGGACTGAAATGGAATGCCACACAGCCTTTAATAATATTGGCTCTCTATAGAGATATATTTAGACCAGAACACAGAAAGACAAGCACTACTATTTGGGGATAGAATAAGGTAAGAGGATAGGACAAGGTCTACGTAGTCCTAGTAAAAAACTGCGAAAATTCTTCCGCTTTCGTTATCGGATCACGAAACTGCTCAAATGTTAAGGTTTACCGTAAGCAAAAAGAAGGTCCTACCAAAAATTGTTTTCTCTTTCAAAAGAAGTTATTCTCAAGAAAACATTAATAAGTTTCAGACTTATTTAGAAAGTTTATCGTTTTCTGAAGTGTTTTTGGAAACTGACCTAGATCTAGCTTTCAATAAATTTTATGAACTGTTTCATCTATTTTATAAACTTTGCTTTCCGGTAATAAAAATTAAATCTAACATTAGACCACATATAAAATGGATATCAAAAGGTATTAAAAAAAGTTGTTCTACGAAAAAAATATTACGTTACAAATATTACATTAATAAAACAAAATCCACGACACTGGCCGCTTTTAATTTAATAAAAAATATTTTACAAAATATTAATGACGGACTATTTACTACGGCTATCTTCTTTGACATGTCAAAAGCTTTTGACTTCGTATCACACGATCAGCTTTTGTTCAAATTAGATCAAAACAGAATTAGAGGCCTAGCATATCACTGGATTAAGTCATTCATACAAAACAGGCATCAATGTGTTGAGGTGCTAAAACTTGACAATAAACATGTAAGTCAAAGTTATAGATCCAAATTTAGAAAAAATGCATTTGGCGTACCTCAGGGTAGTGTACTAGGTCCACTTTTATTTTTGTTATATTTAAACGACTTACCTGAAATTACTAAATATAGAAGTATTTTATTCGCAGATGACGTCGCAGTAATAGTCACAACAAATAAAAATATGTCACTGACGAAACATATTTTTGACATTAATGAAACAATATTTGAGGTAACTAAATGGCTAAGTAATAATAATTTAACAATAAACTTAAGTAAAACTCAATATATAAATTTTAATAATATAAATAATAATTTAATAAATATTAATTATAATGGACAAACTCTTTGTAGTGCAACTAATCTGACATTCCTAGGTATAATTATTGACAAAGAATTAAAGTGGAAAGAACAAGTTTGTAAAATATGTAATAAAATAAACAGGTTCACATATGCGCTTTATAGACTAACAAAAGTGGCAACAAAACAAACTGCAATTATGACTTATTTTTCATATATTGAGTCGATTATCCGCTACGGGATTATAATTTGGGGCAACAGTGCAGAGATTAATAAAGTTTTATTGCACAAAAAAAATGTGTTCGTGCCATTCATGGTGTTGGCCCAGATGTCTCATGTCGACCTCTATTTAAGACACTGGGAATCTTAACCGTGCCTTGTTTGTATATACTAGAAGTTGCTAAGTTTGTAAAACAACACGGGAAAAGTTTTTATAAACTTAACAAAGAAGTGGTATCCATGAACACGAGATACCCAAATCGGATAGTAATTAACGAAATACCAAAAAGTAAACGCTTTAGCAAAAATTGTTACTGGATGGGTAAAACAATATATAATAAAATACCAAACATAATCAAAGATCTTCCTATAAAAACATTTTAAAAAAATTATACCAGTGGCTTCTTCAAAATACATTTTACTCCGTAAACGAGCTTTTAAATTACTGATGACAACTTTTATAGGACTATAGCTCATAATTGACATTTTTTGTTATTAACTGACATGGTATATAATATTGTTTAATTTAATTTACTTTATTTGTTAATTATAATTTTTTTTGTAGTTGTACTTTTGATATCTTTAGAATATAATTGGATGGATTGTTTGTTCTTGCTAATTTAATGATTTAATAATGATTGATTTTGATGTGTTAATTTTGTATAAATATAATTTCTAAGAATAAATAAATTTGCATGTCTCCATTAGGGACTTAGTATGTATGCATAGTATTTAACAGTATATCATGTAACATACATACTAAGAAGCAAATAAATAAATAAACTGCGCACAACCCTACATTAACATAAAAATACAATTCAACAAAACGAAACATTAATAACTATAAGAAAGTAATAGTAAAAAAAGTATACTTATTAAAAATAATGCAAAAAACTGTTAGTCGTAGGACTGCACGTCAGAAGTGAAAGCTTCTTAGCTTCACAAACTTGTAAACATTATTTTTGAGTTGTTAAGAAATATTTTTTTAGGTATTATATACACAGTCAGGTCATAAGTATTGTCACACAGTAAAAACTTTTCTTTTAGAATGCTGGCCACAAAAAAGTTTATTGAATTCAAATTTCGAATTGTTCATGAAAATAAAACTGTATACTTTTTAGAATTTTATTCATTTTTAAATATGGAGTGGACGCTTAAAGAAGCCCGTGTTGCAGTTATTGCGTTGCATCGTAGCGGTTACGCGCCAATTCAAATTTTTGACATACTGAAAAATTTGAATATAACCAAAAGATTCGTTTATCATCAAACGATACAATGAAGACTCTAGTGTAGATGACAGGTCAAGAAGTGGTCGCCCTCGGTCTGTTAGGACTCCAGCAGTGATAAAAGCTGTGAAGGCGCGAATTCAAAGAAATCCCAAACGTAAGCAGAAACTGTTGACCCTTCAGATGGGGTTAAGCACAACCACGGTAAAAGGGGTGTTAAATGAAGACTTAGGGCTTCGGGCATATCGAAGAAAAACAGGACATCGTTTGAATGCTCGTCTAATGGACCTGAGACTGAAGAGATGCCGCGCTTTGTTGAAGCGGTACGCGGGAAAAAAATATCGGGAAATTCTTTTTTCGGGTGAAAAATTTTTTACCGTAGAAGAGAGCTACAACAAACAAAATGATAAGGTGTACGCACACAGTAGTGAAGAAGCGAGCAACCGTATTCCGCGTGTCCAGCGAGGTCATTTTCCATCCTCGCTCATGGTATGGTTGGGAGTTTCTTATTGGGGCTTAACAGAGGTACATTTTTGTGAGAAAAGTGTAAAAACGAATGCAGTTGTGTATCAAAATACAGTCCTGACGAACCTTGTGGAACCTGTTTCTCATACCATGTTCAATAACAGGCACTGGGTATTCCAACAAGATTCGGCGCCAGCTCATAGAGCGAAGAGCACACAAGACTGGCTGGCGGCGCGTGAAATCGACTTCATCCGGCACGAAGACTGGCCCTCCTCCAGTCCAGATTTGTATCCGTTAGATTACAAGATATGGCAACACTTGGAGGAAAAGGCGTGCTCAAAGCCTCATCCCAATTTGGAGTCACTCAAGACATCCTTGATTAAGGCAGCCGCCGATATTGACATGGACCTCGTTCGTGCTGCGATAGACGACTGGCCGCGCAGATTGAAGGCCTGTATTCAAAATCACGGAGGTCATTTTGAATAAACTTTAGTGTCATAAGAATCTATGTTTTGTTAAGTTCATTTTGGTATATAAATGGTTACATAATGAATAAACTTGTTTCAATTATTTTATATTAAACATGTGACAGAATTTATGACCTGACTAGGTATTTATTATTAGAAATTATTTTTATGAAAGAATTAATATAGTAATAAAATTTTCATTTATTGCGCTGTTTTACATGAAAATATTGATTATTATCTTTATAATACAAACAAATTTATAAATATAATATATCAATTTCATAAAATTTAATCAATTGGATTTTAAAAATTACTTTCATCAATTTTATGTATCTGAGCGTGACGGTCACGCGAGTTCAGTGCTTTTTCCCCATCCCAAAATTGCCCAACGTGCCTAAAGAAGTTTGTAATTATTTATAAATTCAATTCTTTCCTGTGTGAGAATTAAAATTAAATGATTTATTATTTTTCATAGTTCATTGTATTTAGAAGAGATGCTGGGAAACGGACAAATGTAGAAGATTGGTCTTGCTACGTGTAATAGAAAATCGTATGTCTCTGGCATTTTACCCGACTGATCCAAAAGGAGAGTAATGTGTGTGTATGTATGTATGAATGTATGTCTATTTCTTTGGCACGCTCGGTTTCTTTGGCAAGCTTAAACAGCTTGATGGATTTTACTATATAGGCTGTCTTTAGGTTCGGGTTAATTGTGGGAGTGACAGAGGGTATGAAACTTTTCTCTTTTCAGTAAACATTTTACGCAGTCGGGTGTTTTTAATTACCTACTGTTTTTACCATTGGGCTTGTTGTCTTTGTGCAATTCGCGTATGTAAAATGTTTTTACGATAAAGAAGAAATGAGAAGAGGCACACCTAAAGTAGCGGACCAATATTTAAAATAGTACAGAGATCATTATAATATTTACACTAGGATGAAAACTACAAACGTCATGTATAATTTAAAACTAATTCTATATAGTTACTAGATATATGTGTCAATCATGAATGATTCGTTAATTTGACCCGGGATTGCAATTACATTTTTTGAACGTTCCGGATGAAAAGATTGACAGGACCTACGGCCAAAGAGTATACTAACGTCTAACGACCGACATAATCAAGCGGGTCTCACAGATTACAGAGTACTAAACTCAAAATGGTCAATTTAAATTATCTACCCGGATGACCTGGATCGTAAGACGAATAAATACTTGAATGATCGGGTCACTAGAAATAAATGAATGACACATGTCTAATAGTTACAGAAATCTTCAGCTTAATGTATATGATTGATTGTGCACCTACCATTAACGTTACATAAAATCGAATGTAAAAGATGTTAAAAAGTTCAAGATTATTTCGATTTTCCATGCAAATTTTATGTACACATGAAGACACTTGTTCTATCTTTTGTTAAAAATCAAAGTCGACAGCACCGTTAGTTTCAGAAAATTAAATAAAAAAAGTAAAACTGTGGAACCAATCCAGATTGATTTTTATTTAAGGGTTAAGTTCTTTTACGGCAAATGGCACACACAGACACGCGTGCCGCCTATTATAATATTAAATAATATTTACTCACCTTAGTATTCCCGTATATATAAGCATAAAGTTCACCATCGTTTATAGCAAGTGTTCTCAGGCGGAATATTAAATTTCCCAGACGTGCCCCGAACCATTAATCTGACGTCATTAAAAGAACCGACATATGGCCATTACCGCTGGATTATGTGTCGGATGTCCGACAACCATGAAAGCACAATCTACTCCATAGCATATTTTATGACCGCAGATAATAAATTGTATGATAATGACGCAGATATTAATTAGTTATTCTATCTATATTATGAGAAAACTGTCGTCGGCCCCGTCGACAATGTTTGTTGTTGACAATGTGAGTTTCTTTTTTATTTAAAAAGCTTAAATGTAACACTTTAAAACTACGGGTACATAGGGTGGACTTAATGCTTTGTACCATTGTCTGCCAGTCAACCCCGAGTGCCAAACAAAATTGTTGGCAGGTGCGAAACATCTGACTTATATAAAGTGTACATATATTAAATATATAGATTATACATGCATACACAACATATGTTTAAATATCCATACATTCATACATAAATACATACATAAATACAATATGTATACTTACTTATAAACTTAATAGTAAACTTAATATTCGTAGACAAATAGAGCAACAAGATAACATGCGGTTGCACAATATATTTTATAAACAAACACTACTTAAATTAACAATACTAGCTTTTAGGCATAAAGGGACGTCAGGGTAGTCTGCTATATCCTCTGGATCCATACTTGACCCTAATTAGACGTGGGTAATCGGGCAAGGAGAATTAAAAGATGTAGTTCACACAAAATGTAATTAGGGTATTATTACATTTTGTGAATGTAATAATACCCTGTTATGCGTTTTGCATATCCGGTTGACATTCACTCTTAAATAATGTTCGAAATAATTAAACGCGCCGTCAAGCAAAAATAGTGAATAGTAATGCATTTAAACATAAACTTTTTTACTGACTCAATATACTTGTCCTTGAAGTAAAGTAAAGTTGCAGGCTATACACGTCCTATAGCTGGCCACAGGTTTCCTCTCATTTCTGAAAGGGTTTTAGGACAAGGAAATGTCTGCCGCGCTGCCTCAGTAATTTATTAGACGTGCGGGTTTCCTTACGTTGTTTTTCTTCACCGCGATTACAATTTTATTAGTGCCGGCGGGGATCGAATTTGGGTCCAATTTGGGTTTAGCTACAACAGCTCTGATCGAAATATAGTATCGTTTTCAGTATCTGTCCTCTTGTCATGATAGGGTTCTTTGATTTTACCCTACATCTTTAGAATGTATGTAATAAATTTCTACACATACGAATAGGAACATATAATATGTATGAATTGCCATATCAGTGTGTACATAAACAATGTATGTTTAATATTATTTTAATTTATTTAGCTGTAACACATCTTTAAAATATAAAAATAGTTTGGAAAATCCAAAAGTGCACGCCTCATGAGCATTACATTTCATTTTGATAAAAAAAATTGTATTCCTGACTTTTAACATATATTATTTACGTGTATTAAATTTAGCGCTCTATTATTTTAACAGGTAGTGTTACCTACAGGGAAAAAATGTTTACCAAAATAAATCGATTATACAAAGTATAAAATCGATATAGGCTGTATGGTACATTGTCCTTAGTCTATCAAATGCTAAAAAATATGACAGCGCCCTTAAATTTTTAATAGCAATAAAACTTATAAAAGTTGAAAATCATTTTATTAACAAACTACGTGTACTAGGCTAGTGATATGAAATAGGAAAAGAGTCGATGTAATTCTGAAGCTAATAAAAAAAACCCGGTCTCGATACGTCAATTTTTTCGGGAGTTATCGTGACCACATACAAAATCTACATCCGGACGTCCACGTAATTTTTTTTTTCAAACCGTTTATTTATTCAAAGTAGATATTATTTATAATGATATTTTTTTTAGAAATATAAGATGGATTAATTAGAGTGTTTTCTTGATATACGGTAACTCATATTATCGTATAAGTGCAATAAGGTTATGATAGAGGCATTTTAAGAACACAAAATTGCTTGACCTAGACATATCGACAGTAAAACACACCTAAACCTAATCGCGTTATAAGGCATGCGATTAATGTTTGTTCGTATTTTAGGCGCTGCCATACCGTTCATCAGATTACGCTAAAACTTTGTCAACTTATTCCTTGCACTTTTAGTTATAAGGTTGTAGGCGTAATACAATTAAATTAAAGTAGGTGGCGTGTATCGTACCGCCAAATTTATTTGAAAGTCATATATCATTCAATTTCAGTGAATGTATTATCATTCCTACTAAACAATATAACTCTTCCAAATTTAAAACGGTATTTCCACAATTATTTCTTCTGCTGCAGCAATGCGCGTGGTACCAGCTAGTATCATATGTATATAAATTCTAGCTTTCTGAACTCCTCCATATAAACTTTAACTACGCCAAATCTCTCCACCGTGCGCGCAATATGCTTAAAAAGGGGCAGGTATAAAGTTAAAAAATCTTCGTAGTTTTCTATTCTGTTTTTAATCAGCGGCTTTTTGCCAAAATAAAACAAAAGAAACCCATTACCTATGTTGACTATTTCACTACGTATAATATGGACGAAACGGTCTTAAAAATACTTTAACTAGTTAACTCCTTTAAAACTTCCCAAACTTTTAAGAGTATATCCATGAATTTGATACGAAACATATATCCATGAACTTAATACTGAATTGGTAAGCAAAATGTAAATAAAACTAAAATCTTACGATTAACGATAATATGTTTAGTAAAAGGCGACCTTTTTTTGTTGTGCGGACCCTTGCTCATATAGTTTTATGACGATTGAATAAGGAGTAAAATACAGATAAGAATGCAATAGGGTTGTTTCAGAAAATACGAAGAATAAGAATATGTACCTACATTAAACGTTCTATGCCGATTTTTTAAAAGAGAAAAAAATATGGCCAGTGTTAAAAAGAGAAAAGTTTATGTAGCCGAGGGATTTTATTATAATGTTTCTATTATCCTTCAAAAAAAGAGCTTACTCCTTTATAAAAGGCCGGCAACACACTTGCATTTCCCCTGGTGTTGCAGTTGTTTATGGCGGCGGTAGTCACTTAACATCAGGTTAGCCGCATGCTGGTTTGCCCCATATACTATAAAAAAAATATTATTAATATGAAGCCTACCCGTATAGCGGCGGTGTAAGAATATCCACTACCACATATCATCCAGTAGGCATCGTAAGAGGCGAAAGAGGGGAGCAAACCAGGATAAGAGCAGCAGCGTCTTCCTAATAACAACCTAAACTTAGTAACTTTTAAAGACCCATGAAAAAGGAAACGATGCATAATACGTAATGATATAATCATAGACAATTAAGTCTTATCATCGTCCTATTGACGTAAAGTAAATCGAACTTTAGACTTTTTACATCATACATAGTATTGTCCTCAGAACTGCCGAAAACAACCACCAACAGAATAGTTTCGATATTGGGACTGTTCGAGCTGACAGTGGGCCAGTCTCCGAGGGCTGAAGGGGCATCAGAACTGGCTGCGGCGAAACTAGCCGTGAACCACGTCAACAGTCGCTCGCTGCTGCCAGGATACAAACTCCATCTCATCACCAATGATACCAAGGTTAGTTGTTAAAAAAGTACGAGTACCATTGGGTTTCTTGCTGATTCTTCAGGACAGAGATTTTTTCCGAACCAGTGGTAAAAGTACAAATGATTTTCTATAAGTATTTTTGTTCGAAAAAGACACATGAAGCGTGGCAAAATTGTCTCTATATCGTACGCCGTCGTTTGCATTTTCCACCAAGGAAAATCAATATCGAAAAGAAACTAAATCAACTTAGCCTTTAGATTGCGCTCCGGATACGTTCCAACGGCGAAATTTGCTCATTTAATGAAAAAAGCTGAATCTCCAAACTACACATATAGCAATGTAGAAACGCTTACCACTTGTCGGTGGAATGTGCCCGTACTTAGAGACAAAGGCAGTTGCTGATGAGCAATTTGAAGTTTAGTACGTGGAATGTTAGAGGCAGTCACTGTTATTTGGTGCATTCAAGTACATAATCTCCACACAAGTGTATCAACTTGTAACGGCTGGGTATCAACTACTGCCTTAGTTTAGTACTAATTAAGAATATAAAATCCGGTCAGGGTATAATAGAGCTGTCATGATTTTCTACCGACTTCAAAAAGGAGACGGTACTCAATGCGACTGTATTTTTTATGTGTTACCTCATAACTTTTTTCTGCGTGAACCGAATTCGATGATTTTTTTTTTTTATTTGAAAGCTGGTGCTTCTCATGTGGTCCCATATAATTGATTCAAGGTCTGACCAATAGTTTTTGAGTTATTCTTAATAATTTATATTGAAGTCGCTTGTACAAAATTTTTAATTTTAAATTATTTTAACTGAAGTCCTTAAATAAAAATCAGATGAAAAAATTGACCCTTTGAAATTGTAAGAAGGAGCCAGCTGTTGCCATAAAGGGAAAAGGGTTGCTAACCAAAAACTTTTATAATTGAAAGAGTTGTGGGAAGCGGCTTGGATACCACATGTAACAAGCTTATTAAGACCAGAGCACCAGCGACCGTCTTCTATAATAAAGTGGACGGTGTCCTTATGTGTTGCGATTGTCTACACATGTTTTCAAATATAATCGCCCATAAGGTTTTTTAAATTAGGCAAAAGTTGCAGTCATTCAGTGAGGCTATTTGCAATAGTTCCCACACTAGGTAATCACATTTTTTTTAATTTTTTTAACTGCTGATGCCCCTCTCTTGTTTCAGTTCCCCTCTGTCGCCACTTACGATAACCACGGGGTTATAATATGGGGGAGTGGATTCTTTTACGCCACCACTACACAGCGAAGTTGCAATGGTTACAGTCGCTATAGCTTAAATCGTGTCGAAGAGATTATTTTCATATTGTACTACCACTAGACACACCCCCCCTACTCCTGAGCTACCAAGACTCCTTAAATATGATAAAGGATCATGATAAAAACATGTCACTGTTAAGATTTATTTAAAGTTCGTTAAGATAAACCACTGCTCGGACTACTCGAAAGGGCCACACTTAAAATCAGCATCTGTGGTTCGCCACGCCAATGCTGAGTGGGAACCCTTTTCATCACGTTGGGCAACGTCTTTATTTATTAATAACGTTCAAAATGAGAAAATATTATGCACAATATGGCGTTGTGTTCATGTGGTGAAATAAATGTTTTCGTTCTTTCTTAAAACATTCTAGTGCGATCCAGGAGTAGGCGTGGACCGGTTCTTTCACGCTTTGTACACAGAGAGGGAATCCAGGATGGTGATGCTGTTGGGGACGGCCTGTTCCGAAGTCACCGAAAGCATCGCTAAAATAGTGCCCTACTGGAATATCGTTCAAGTAAGTCATGTGAACAGAATAATAAATAACAAGAAAATAATAAATAATATTTTATACGTTGCAGAGTCATGTTGCAACTATATTATGGCTTTAGCACGAATGGGTCGGCTCTGTCAGCATAGACATGCGTCAATCAAACACCAAGATCGAGCTAAGACTGATTTATTAATATACAACCTCAACTATTACACTAAACTTTCACAGGTTCTACCGAGAGAAAACCACGCTTTCACAGAGTAAGAGCGTAAAATAAACGTTTAATGCTGCTGTGTTTCGCTAGGTAAGTGTAGAGAACCGGAGACATTGTTAATGAAACTATGCATTCCATCTTAGTCCTCAAGGGTGACAACGCATCTGTATTTTATTTCTTAATCGAGGATAAATGTAGAAGTCTATGGGCCACAGCATTCACTTACCATTAGGTGGAATGTGTGCTTTTTCTCTCTTTTTTCTCTGTATTTAAGGAAAACATACAGCTATAATAATACATAATTAATGTTTAAATTGAGTTATCACAAAAGCCAGTTAAATTTTCACTAACTAATAATAACATACTTGATCATTGGGCAGAAATACTGTCTTATTTCTTCTGTTCTGCTTTGTCACCCTTATTCTATTTTTTTTTAAATAGAACAATAATTGATAGTGAAGGAAGATTGGCAGCCACGTACCGATTGGCAGCCACGTACCGAAGTAGTAAGCGAAGTGTATTTTCCCACACGAGATGCAGTGACGACCGGCAGACCTTTGCTAGCACAAAATATTTTTTTTATAAAACTGAAGTGACATATAAACTTACGGTCCACGTGATGTTAAGTTGCTAATGCAGTTCATTGACACCTGCGGCCAACTTCAAACGAAGAAGTTATCACATCTGAGGACTGGCATAATATTTGGCGGCAGGAATATGTAAGAGGGAGGTACCTACCCACGGGAGAGGGAGGGAGGTAACTACTGACTTCTAGATGGAAAGGAAGTCCTACTTCTGTAAACTTATACGAAAATTAATTTGTGTACTAAAAATATAAATATTCACTAATTTATCAACATGTCGTGGCGGCCTCGTACCGGCGGACGAAGTGTAGGACGTCCCCCGAATAGATGGAGTGACCACCTGGTAAGACATGCAGGTGGCTCAAGACCGTGCTTTGTGGCATTCCTTGGGGGAGGCCTATGTTCAGCAATGGACTTGTAAAGGGCTGAAATGATGATGATGATGAACTTGTCGGAACTAGCAGGAATACGTCAGGAAAAATTAATTGTTAAAAATTGTAAAAGTATGAGAGGGGATTTTCAACTTGCTCTCTTGCTTACGCAATTAATCATTAGCGGGAATTACATTTCAAACATACCATAATATAACCTTGTCACATGTCACCTTGTCACCTCGGTGTAACGTGAAGAACATAATTACATAATAACACCAAAGTATGCAGTGTCAAACTAAGAAGGCCTCTGATATTTTACCTGAAGACTAAGATTGAACACCTCACAGCAATTAAATGTAATTATGCTGATCCTACAGCGAGCGCTAACCATCTTTCACAGTACGCGAGAAACCCGGGTACGATCCTCGCCGGCACCAATGATATTGCTAATTGCAATTTTAAGTGCTGATTTACCACGTGCTCGGTTCGGAAATCTGCATGTCTGAGAAATAAGAAAAAAAATATTTCGAAGACGTGAAGTTCACCAACACGCATTGGGGCAGCGCGGCGGACATTTCCTTGCCCTAAAAGCCTCTCAGAAATGAGAGGAGGCCTGTGCCCAGCAGTAGGACGTATATACGCTGTAACTTTAATGCTGATCCTCTCAAGAGTAAGAATATTGACTACCCCATATCGTCCCGTGGTTTTTAAAAAAGCCGGCAGAGGGAAACAAACCAGGAGATGGGCAGCAGCGTCTCTAATAACAACTAGAAAATAAAAACTGTGGTTGTCAACAAGCCTGCCAAGCGTGGCAACTATGGCAAATATTCCCCTTATGAGGAAATCTATCGGAAGGCCTGTGTTCAGCAGTGGATTTTAGTGGATAGATTGTAGTGAATCAATGATAATTCTCTTACTTAATGTCATCATTTTTATTCAACATTGCAGACCAAAATTTCACTGCTGAATATAGACTTCCGCTTTTAATTGACCACGGACATTAATTACCATATATCATTTCCCATATTCATCATATTTACCACACTTTGCAGGTTTAATAAACACCAATTTATTTTATTTATATTATTGAGTTGGTTTCAGGAAGATACTGCAGCCCATCCCCTACTTCAGTTTCCCTTTGCGGCCTCTTAAAACACCCGGGATCTATAATATACTATATTTATTATTTTTCATTCAACCCTTTTTCTTTTAAAAATAAACTATCAAATTTCTTCGTTTCATGTTTCTATAAACACAATTTATAACTTGCTTGCATTTGATAAAGCTATCGCCTAACTTCAGAACTCGATTGAATTTGATAAATTTGGTTTGTAAAGTTATATACGTTCAGAATCAGTATTCGTCTCGTCTTCGTAATTTGCTTATCTCAATGACTTACAGCTTCTGTATAGACTGTATAGTGTATAGACAGTACAGATTTTAATTATTTTTTGTCTAAAGCAATATAAGAAAGTTTGTTGTGGCTACGTATGTATCGCATTGTTAGTAATTGTAGGTTTCCTAGTTTTATCGTTACCGTACAGTCTATCAAAAGTCCACTGATGAACATAGGTCTCCGTATAGATTGCGTCATAGAGGGAATATTCGTCATAATTGCCACCCTTGGCAAGCGGGTTGGCAACTGCAGTGTTTTATTTTTTACCTATCTCTTAGTTTGTTTCCCTCTGTCGCCTCTTACGACACCCACAGGACAAGGTAGGGTAGTAAATATTCTTACGCCGTCACTACACGTCCCGATCTACGTTGAGACCGGCCGCTGTGACCGGAACTCAATCTGAGGATCATTATTATTACTTCGTACTAGCATTATTTAAAAACAAATACAGCGTTTAATAACAGCATGATGCTGCGTTCTGTTTTAAGTTTTGTTTTATTTCGAAAATCAAATGTAGAAAATACTTAAATTACTTAATAAAAATATTAATAATCAGCACCCACCACAATTTTTACTTTAACTGCTTGTAATAGTCACAAGTTAATGCCGTCCACCCATTATAATAAGTTTATTTTTTTATAGAATTAAGTGACAAACGAACTTACAGTCCACCTGATGGCAAGTGACTCCTACAGCCCATGGACACCTCCAACCAACTTCAAATAAAGAAGACTACAGTCACCTCTGTCGTCACCTCTGATAACTAAGATGAAATGCCTCACTGTCTGTAATTTTACTGACTCTCTATACTCTTCAGATCGGAACACAGCAGTACACGCACTGTTAATTGGCGGCAGAAATAGGTAAGAAGATAGTACCTACCCAGACCAGGCTCCTAGGCTGAAAAGAAGTCCTACTACCTACTGTATAGCAATTACAATAAAGGCAAAAAATGTTTTTCTCTTTAATTTTTTTTGGGATTTTTGTCGAAACGACATGCCAAACCCATCATACCTTATACTAATTACTGCTTACGCTAAAGAACAAAATAAGAAAGTATACTTATGAGTACCAATTAAATTACTAAACTAATAGGAAACTTATACCGAAGATGAGAAGATTCCGTCCTAGTAGCAAGCCGGAATAACTCCCTTGACATCTTTGATTTGGGGTTTGATAAAACCCTTTGCACTAGATCTACATCCAAAACATTTGCGTTAAACTCTTTCAGCACAGCCTGTCTATCTTTTTCGTTCTTGACATACTCCATCAAGAAATGGTAAACATCTTCAATTTTCTTCACGTATTAGGACCGATTTTTTAATCGTCAGTTAAAAGTTATCCGTCATATAAATTATAACCTGACTGAATATGAAAGTCAAACAATTGAATTATTTTAATACAACTATAATTTTTAGTGGTGTAGTGGCGGTGCGAGAATAACCACTGCCCCATAACATCCCGTGGGTGTCGGAAGAAGTGACAGAGGGAAACAAATCAGGGGATGGGCAGCAGTGTCTTCCTAATAACGACTAAAATAAAAACTGCTGTTACCAACCCCCTGGCCAAGCGTGGCAACTATAGTTAATTTTCGCCCTATGAGACTATCTATGGGGGAGACCTATGTTCAGCAATGGACATTAATAGGCTGTAACGGTAAAGGTAACTGTTACCGCCACTTCTCAAATTGAAATATTCCGCCTTTTTTTGGTCAATCTTATTGACGAATCAGATTCCTCTATAATACCTTTCATTCATTTCATTCGTTTCTTCTTGGGTAGAAGAAGGAGTCTAAGTAAAAACACGCCCGCACGCGGAAGCATATTGTGTCACACTCGCTATATCTATCTAATTATCATACACATAAAATTATGGCCGTGAATTGTATCAAATAAGTGTAAATCACGCAAGAAAAGAAGAGAAGCTACTGGCGTTCTCCAGGTTTAATGTGTCTTCGGTTTTATGTGTCGGTTGCAAATTTCAACGAAATCCAATTTGAACAACCCAAAATAAAATGTGTATTTTTTCATCGCTCGCCAGTTAAATTTAAAACTTTACTTATAACCTTAATAGTTCGTATATATCGAAAAATAGCACGTGAAATACGAATGAAACTAGGGCTGAAACGCCAGACTCCAAATTAATGATGTTGTTGAATATAGCTATAGCTAGGCGCGATTCTTTATTTAACCGCTTACAAATAATTTATGATCGCTCTCAACAAGTAGATAGTGAGGTGGACAGCGAAGAGTTCCTTTCTGGCGCGATTTCGATTGATGCATTACGAAATGATTTCGAAAAGGTATTAACCGGGTACAATTTATATAATATGCAAGTCTACCCAGGAGCAAAGATGGAATATCAGTCACAGGTCGCGTTCGAGGAATTATACTGTCATATAAAACGTGTAATGTCTCGTCTTACTAGTCGAATAACAAATGAATGTCCGAAATCGGCCACAATATCGCGACCGTCTTTACCGCCTATAGAGCTAGCGTCATTTGATGGTGATATCCGCTCATAGTCATTATTTTATGCGAGTTTCAAAACCACTGTGCATGATAATCCGTCCCTATCAGACGCCGATAAATTATATTATCTGCTAGGTAAATTAACAATCAAAATGCATTCTGTGTTCGCCGATATTACTCCTTGTGCTGAAAATTATGAACTTATTTTGTACGCGATTATAGAGAAGTACAATGATAAACGTATGCTAGCATCGACCTATATCAATCAAATTTTCAAACCAATTTCTAACTCTTCAGCTCGAAACTTAGAATTATTTTTACATACATTCGTAACCGCGGTTAGCGCATTAAAAAACTTACAAATATCTGATTTAACAGATTTTATTATATTACATACCGCTTTGAAAAAATTAGATCCCGAAACAGTTCGTTCTTTCGAAATGCATTCTCGAAAGGATAAAATTCCTAAATTTAAAAGTTTAACCGACTACGTAAAAGAACAAGCTAATATATTACAGCGCTCTTATCATTCGACTTCGACTTCGAATTCGAACCCGAATCACCGACCCACCGCAAAAGCTCCACAACCGAAATCTTATGTCGCTATGGCCGATACATACAAATGTTTGTGCAAGGATATTGTCCATGATCATTTATACAAGTGTCCGGCATTTTGTAAGATGACAGCAAACGACCGTTATAAATATGTTAAAGAACGACACGCTTGTGTAAATTGTTTGAGTGTTATACATAAGGCAGGGAAATGCAACTCTAATTCTAAATGTAAAATTTGCAAAGGTAAACATCATAGTTTACTTCACTTTGACGTTTTCAAACCTGCTAACGCTCGCGTTGTGACCACCGCCGCCGAGTCATCGGGGACAACGCGCGCGACCGTACCGACAACAGCTGCTCCCGCGTCGTCGCCCGATGCGCGTAGCAAGAGCGTTTCGTTGTGTACAACGTCCATTGCCGATATACAGTACAGTTCTGCTATCAACTGCAACGGTTATGGTACCCGACGCATATGGCACGAGCCGTAGTGTGCGTTGCTTATTAGACAGTACATCGCAGAGCAATTTTATAACGTCGGAATGTTGTGATAGATTAGGTTTATCATTAAATGACGACAATATAAAGGTAAAGGGACAATAAAAATACGCAAAGGGAGTTGTGGCATTCGAGTTCACTTCTCGTTTTAACTTTAACATAAGATACAATATTTCGTCGCTTGTCGTCGATAGAATAACAGATGACTTACCGTTTACGCCTGTCGACGCATCCGCTATGCCGTTCTTACCAGGTTTGCCGTTGTTAAATTCTTTGTGCCATCACAGATCGATGTTTTGATCGGTGCCTCTTTATTTTCGCAACTTTTACTACCCGGTATTATAATAAGGGATAATTCCGCTGTACTGCCCGCTATACAAACCACGCTCGGTTACGTCATTATGGGCACCGTGCCCGCTCTTCCCGCTCGCGAAAACGTAACCTTGACGTGTTGTAGTACATTACCCGCACACGCAGATGAAGACCCGCTAGATACGCTAGTAAAAAGGTTTTGTCAAATAGATGAATCTCCTTTGAGAACTCCTCCCACTCAGTCCCTGGCTGAGATAGAGTGTGAACATTTCTTTCGCGAAACCACTAAACGTGATAAAGAAACAGGCAGATACATAGTCTCGTTGCCTTTTCGGGATGATATATTTTCGCTTGGTGATACTTATGAAACCGCTTGAAGCCGCTCCTGAGTTTAAAGCCGCGTATGACTCAGTTATCCACGAATATTTAGAGAAAGGCTATCTGTCACCCGCGCCACTATTTGACAGTGATAATCGCTATCCCGTGTACGTCATACCACATCACTTTGTTTTGCGTGCAGATAAGACGACTACTAAACTTCGCATGGTTCTCGACGCGAATCATAAATCGAGTTCAGGCCGCTAACTGAACGATATTCTCCATAGTGGTCCTAATTTACAAGGTGATCTGTTTGCAATTATTTTAAATTTTCGTCTTTTCGCTACCGCGCTTTCCACTGATTGTAAGCAGATGTTCCTTCAAATTATAATGAATAGCCTAGGCCCAGCCCGTACCACGCGCGCCGTACTCCGTGTCATTCAGCAACTCATTGCGGATGATGGAGATTCATTTCGGCTAGCAAAGGTAATTGCTTCTCGCTATATCTATATGGACGATATCGTTTTTAGCGTTATGTCGGAGGAAGAAGCTACATCAGCTGCTAATGAGCTGATTGAGTTATTTAAACGTGCGCAGTTCGATTTAGTAAAATGGACATGTAATTCCGACTATGTCTTAAGCGCTCTGCCTTCGTCATATAAGATGTTTGGGCCTCTTGAATTTGATAAAACCGCTCAGTTAAAAATTTTTGGCTTGAGTTGGGATAAATCTCGCGATTGTTTTGAATTTAAAGTAACCACGCCTGACGAAAAGTATTCAAAACGAATCATTTTAGCCACTGTAGCTAGAATTTGGGATATAATGGGCTTCGTAGCGCCTGTTGTTTTCTTCGCTAAACTTTTCATAAAAGATTTTTGGCAGTTGAAACTTGATTGGGATAATTGTGCACCCCAGCATATAGTCGAAACCTGGAAAAGGTTTTGTATGGAGTTACCGCTACTCAATGACGTCAAAATACCGCGACATTTGGGTGTATTCGAACATTGCGTTGTACGACTGTTTGGCTTTTCCGATGCTAGTGAGCGTGTTTATGGAGCAGTGGTATACGCCCATATTACTCACGCAAGCCAAGTTACGACGCGAGCTCTGTGCTGCCGAATTACTGGCAAGACTAATTAGACGCGTGCACGATACCTATGATTTACGCTATCATATTAGTGAGATGTACGCGTTCACAGACTCAATTGTCACACTTTGTTGCATAAAATCTTCTCCGCACCGCTGGCAAACCTTTGTCGCCAACCGCGTCGTCAAGATTATTGTCAATTTACCAGCCGCTAATTTTCATCACGACGCGGGGATAGATAACCCAGCTTCTTGTTTATCGAGAGGTCTTACACCCGAAAAGCTAATATCGCATCCATTATGGTCACAAGGTCCGCCCTGGCTCGCGCAAGACCTCTCTACAGACCATAATAGAATAGCGCTAGACAACGTACCGGAAGAGAAAATAACCGCACACCCCATTACTACGTCAGATCCAGAAATGTCTCTAGTTCAGGATCTTAATAAACGCATCTCCTCATGGAGTAGGCTCACGCGTATCCTTGTTTATGTCTGCAGATTTATAAATAAACTTCCTCGTTCCGGTTCGATAACAGTTACCGCGTTCGATATATGTGCCGCCGAGCATATGATAATAGGCGATATTCAAAAAAGACATTTTGCATTCGACATTCGACAGCTAGGAGCCGGTAATAATTGCTCTCCTGCGCTAATGAAGATTAAACCATTTTTATGTGATGGCCTTATCCACGTTAGTTGTTGGTTGCCTTACCAACTCCGCTGAAAGTTCAGAATACAAATATCCGATTATTTTACCGCGTCACGACGCTCTTGTAGAGTCGTTGATCGACTATTATGATAAAATATATTTACATGCCGGCCCAGAGCTGCTCATGTCTTTGTTAAGGCAACGATTTTGGATCTTGTCTGCTCGACGAATTATTCGGTCTAGAATTAATAAGTGTAACGTTTGCTTTAAATTAAAACCGCGCCCGCAATTTCCTTTAATGGCTGCGCTACCAGGACATAGAGTCACGCAAGCAGAGACAGCTTTCGCTCATACTGGCTGTGATTACTGCGGCCCTATATCGTATACGCCCATACGAGCTCGCGGTGTTAAAACTCGCAAGGCTTACTTATGTATATTTACTTGTTTTACTACGCGCGCACTCCACATCGAAGTAGCCACGGATCTTTCCACTGTGAGTTTTATAGCAGCTTTAAAGCGCTTCCTATCGCGACGAGGTCCCGTGAAATGCCTCTACTCTTATCTTGGAACAAATTTTGTAGCCACACGATCTTATCTACAAGACTTATATAACTTTATCACAAAGGAATACCGCCCGCGTTTAGAAGAAGAATTGGCCGAAATTCACATTGAATTCAAGTTCATAGCGCCTACCGCCCCACATTTCGGTGGTTGTTAGGAGAGTATGGTAAAATGTGTAAAGAACCATCTTTTTAAGGTTATTTGACAGCAGATCCTTGCGTATGAGGAGTTAATCACAGCCCTTACTCAAATATAATGTTTACTAAACTCTTGTCCTCTCACTGTGCTTAGCTCCGAAGCTGCTGAACCGACGGCTTTAACACCCGCACATTTTTTGAATACGTTACCATTACACTCTCTACCTGCACCTGATGTGGAACCGTCGCCAATTAATTTGCTTCAACGACACGCACTCTTGGATAAATTGGTCCAGTCCTTTTGGCGTCGTTGGAGAACTGAATATCTGCATCAACTGCAGGCGCGGCAGAAATGGACTCAATCCTCCGTCCCCGTAAGGGTGGGCACAGTTGTCATAATTATAAATGATAACTCACCGACCCTCTCCTAGCCTTTGGGAGTGATCGTAAAGGTTCACCCGTCTAAGGACGGTATAGTTCGTGTCGCTACATTAAAAACGGCAAGGGGTACACTCGTACGACCAGTGGAGCGCTTGTATCCGTTGCCTACGCAATCATAAACTCTACATCGCTCACATCTTCTTTACATCTATGTATTATAATGTATAATTATATTATCTTAGCTTTAGTTAGTATTAATTGTATTTATTACATCATATTATTATTATCCTTTTAAAGGTGACCCTTTAAGGGCGGAGGAAATGTTACCGCCACTTCTCAAATTGAAATATTCCGCGTTTTTTTGGTTAATCTTATTGACGAATCAGATTCCTCTATAATACCTTTCATTCATTCCATTCGTTCCTTGTTGCGACTGACAACCGGGCAGAAGAAGGAGTCGAATTAAAAACACGCCCGCACGCGGAAGCATTTATCAAATAAGTGTAAATCGCGCAAGAAAACTAGGAGTGTACCACGCGAGTGTCAACCTCAAGTACGAAGAGAAGCTGCTGGCGTTCTCCAGGTGCGTTACTTAACGCACCTTCAGTTTTATGTGTCGGGTTCAAATTTCAACGAAATTCAATTCCAACTACCTATTACAGTCCACTTTATACCAATTTTAACCCACGCATGGTAGATATGATAAGGATATAGAACGACGAGTGAACGCAGGAAATAGAGTAAATGGGGCTCTACACTCTATTGTGGAAAGTCAGAATGTGTCCAAAAAGGCAATTGTCCAAATATTGCAATTCACAATGCTGTGTTAGTCCCTACTTTAATGTATGGTAGTGAAAGTTGGGTGTGGCAGAAGAAGCACAAGAGTAGAATAAATGCTGTAGAAATGCGGTCATTAAGGAGTATATTAGGGCTGAATCTAATATACTCCTTAATGACCGCATTTCTACAGCATTTATCTAAATGACAGAGTGAGAAATTGTGTGATAAGAGAAGAGTGTGGTTTGCAAGATGATGTTGTGACCAGGATTAAGAAAGGAATGCTTCGGCGGTTTGGTCATGTAGAAAGAATGAATGAGGAAAGACTGAGTAACTGTAACTTTAAAATCGTTTATGTTACATTTTATTCTATGTATAGCTTTGATCTGATGGAAAATCGACCCTTAGAGCGCTATAAAAATAATAAAAAAGATTTAAAGAGAGCGGGTAGCGTGACCTTTACAAGTCGACAATTACCTAATAAAAGCTTCCATGACACAATGAACCATTGATAAAACTACGTAATTGTCACCCGCTCGGCGTAACAAAAGCTCCGACTTTTATTTTATCAAGACAATAAAGATCACACAATCACTACGTCGTCATCAACTGTTAACTTCGTCTGAACTTTTTAACGAACAAAGAAAACGAGGGAAAACTTTATAGGGAGTCAGAATATATCATGTCTTTGATTTCTCTTTAAAACTTTTTACGTCCTAAGGTACTTTCGCGTTCTTTTCACTTTTTTTACTACCAATGGCTACTTACGCAAAGTCGTCACAATTTTTTTTCTTTTTTATGAGCTTATACCAGTCTTTTTTAAACTTTCGCCGCATCCATTTTAGAAAGTAATATAATAATAATATTTATTAATTAATTATCGTTACCGGTCCCGTTACAACCTATTAAAGTCACTCTTGGCAAGCGGGTTGTCAACCACAGATTTTCAATTTTAGTCGTTATAAGGAAGACCCTGCTGCCCATTTCCTAATTTGTTTCCCTCTATCGCCTCTTGCGACACCCACGGGATGATAAGGGTAATGGAAATTTTTATACCGCCACTACACGGCACAATATAATTTAATATAATTGTAGTTATTTAACGAAAACAAAACACGTGACACGCGCACACACAAAACACACAGCACGCTTCTAAGAAACTTCTAGAAAATGTCACAGTGGTGAACTACCAAGCATCTAAATGTGGATAATGAAAACTTTGCTATATTCATAACAGCTATATTATGGTTGTGTCACGAACGTGAGAGCGTAAACTAGCAGATTAACGCTGCTGTGTTTTGTATGATGAGTGGAGCGAACCGAAGACCCTTTTTACAGGAATAGATACATTATTTCTTAGTCATCAGGGATGACAACGCATCTGCATTTGTATTCTTAATCGAAAATAGATGTAGCTGTAATATCCTTGCTGTTCAAGGAATACGCGAAAGGTTATTTAAACACACCGAAACCGTAAACGTCCATTTATTCACAGACTCAATCAATAACTGTCAAAACCGTTATTATTAACAACCAACATAATATGTTACAGCGGTTATGGACCACAGCATCCACTTACCATTAGGTGGACTATGTGTTCGTTAGTCAACTTTATTCAAAAAAAGAACATGGCAGCTGGAATTAATCGTGACAATTCCTCTGAGCTCTTCCCATGGTAAATACGATGAAAAAAGAATGGATGTAATCTCTTCGCAGCGCCAGCGAATCAAGCCGTTAGAAAGAATTCGCTCGTCGACGATTCGAACCGCTGCATAATTAAAAATTTTGAACAACAAACTTCAATATAAATTATTAAGAATAACTCAAAAACTATTGGTCAGGCCTTGATCAAATTTATGTGGGACCACATGAGATGCATCAGCTTTCAAATAAAAAAAGAATCATCGAATCAGTTCACCCAGAAAAAAGTAATGAGGTAACACACATAAAAAAACATACAGTCAAATTGAGTACCTCCTCCTTTTTGAAGTCGGTAGAAAAGTGATGATTTATATGGAAAAGGCTAAGTTTAATAAAGATAAAGATTCTTAGTTTCTCATGAACACTCTGCCTTGTACGAGCAAGAAACTTAAGAAACTTTACAGCCTATCAAAAGTGCACTGCAGGTCTGCTCGGGATCCAACATATTTATTGCATTTATTTATTTTTTGGTTTGTTTTGTTATGTAATTTTATTACAGAACATGCTTTAATTGCCTATGGGTCTATTCGTTTTCAACTTCGATTAAGAATGTCATATAGCTTTAAAAAAGTACAAAAAAGAGGATAGTTTCTTCTCCGGACAGAGTAACCACATATTGAAATGGTAGTATCCAGTAATATATTGTTAAACATGTTGACGTTTGCCAAACGAAATTTAATTTTCTTGCCGCTACCGTTACAGCCTATTAAAGTCCACTGCATAGGCCTCCATCATAGATTGCCTCATAGAGTTGGATATTTGATAGATAGATAGATAGATAGATAAAGCATTTATTTGTTTCTCCAATCACACACGTAAATTCAGTAACTAAACTAAGTACAAAGTAAACATATTACGAAAAAAAATAATTTACAACAACTCTAAATATTGCATGTATTGTTGCAGCAACAAATGGGTCCTAGCTCAGCGATTAATATTGCTCAGAGAGCAAACACTGATTTTCAGCTATTACCCACGAGATGACGAGAAGAAAATGAGCACAATAGTTAATCAGTGTAAATATGTATATTTGAATGATGTGTCCTTTCAGCCCTACAATTTGCATCTTTGGTTTAATTTAGTAATATTACTGAAAGGGGCGTGTAAGTGTGTAAGTTTGCGTAAAAATTAATTAGTACCTAAACAATGAACAGCCATGATGAGTGAGAGAGAGAGAGAGAAAAAATACCGTGGTTTATAGCTGGCAAACAAAGTGTTTGGGAATACCTTGTTTTTGTTTATCTAGAAGATATGTTTTGAATTTATTTTTGAAATTGTAATTGGTATTAAGATTTCTTATAGGTGGTGGATGTTATTCAACACTTCGCTGCCATATATCGGAAACTACCAGTAAATGCTGCTGTTTTATGGCTGTGATACAGGAGTGCTGATCTTATGGACCTCAATTGTTTTCCGAATTTTGCTTAGCAATTTTAACTTTATGCAGGTACTCTGGTTTTTAAACAATGACATTAAACAAGCCCTCCTATTAGCTCTCTACGTGAGTCCATGTTGAGCATGGGCAGTGTTCAAGAAAGAGTAATGTGACTTCAGGGACATCAAAACAGAACCGACAACATGCATTTTGCACGCTGTATTAGTCCTTTGTTTTGCTGAAAATTCGAGGTCCATAAACAACATCTCCGTAGTTAAGCCGAGATAAAATTAATGACTCAAAGTAATGCGTGACAGTACAGATAGTTGGTCACGGATATGGTATAATACCTTTAGACGATAAAAACAGTTTTTACCATATTAAGGACATGATTTTCAAATCTGATTACTGTCGAAGGTTATACCAAGGTTTTAGCTTCATCACGCAATATATGTGTACCATGAATCTTGCGTCTAGCATACCACAAATTCTACTTATTTGCCTTTGTGCCCATGACTATATATTTTGACTTTGAGGGTTTAAAACAAGAGCATTCCGCATTGACCAGTCAGCAATCGGTCCAGATCATCATTAAGCCGTATCACAGCTTGCGGTAACTTATCTGGTGAGGCTGACACGTATACTACACATCGTCAGCGTAACAGTGGTATATAGAATATTTTATAACTTTAACAAGGTCGGCACAATAAATTATAAAAAGAAGTGGACCAAGTATTGAACCCTGAGGAACACCACGATTAATAAGCCTAGGGTGAGAACATATATTAGACCCATCACTCCTTACCAATTTTACTGATGGCACCGATTAATCAAGTAACTACTGAACCACTTGACCGAATTTTTGTCTAAACCATAATATGACAGCTTAGCAAGCAGCAGGGGAATATTTAGGCAGTCAAAAGCGCGGGAATAGTCTAATAGCGTTAGGATCGTACTGTGACCGGAATCTTGTTCAGCTAATATGTTGTCTGTGACATCGAGTAAAGCAGTCGCTGTGCCACGTCCTTTGCGAAACAGATTGTAAATGAGGCAGATGTTAGTCGCTTCAACAAATTTAGTTAATTGTTCGCAAATAGCTTTCTCCAGCAGTTTAGCAAGGAATGGCAAAATGCTAATGGGCTAAGATCTTTTAACTCAACTGGGTTTTCATTTTGGGTATTGGGGTCACTAGTGCCTCCTTCCTTATCAGGAACTATACCAGTCATAATTGACTTATTAATTATAGCCGTGATTGCATCCAGAGTGCAAGGAAGAGAGAGTAAGATCATATCTCTGTTAATTCCATCATGTCCAACAGCATTCGATTTTATGGACATTATATATTTAGAAACATCTGTTGCACCTACGGGAGCTAATTTAAATACCTCTGTATTGAATTTATTATATTCAAAAAATAACATGTCTTCATTGGAAACTACGTTGTCTCCCGGGATATCAAAAAAGTGATCATTAATTTTGTTTGGGTCATTGAAATGGGAAGCAAGGATTTGTCTTTCGAGGGTCAACCAAAATTTTTTCCTTCATAATTTTCCAAAACTTTTTGCTATTTTTAGCTTGAGAATTAACTAAGCTATTGAAGTAGGCCCGTTTTTCTTCTGAAATACTTTTTAAAACTAGACTTTTAAGCTCCTTGTAATATTTTTTATGTTCGTCTGATCCGGATTTTCGATAGACATCGTGAGCCATATTACGCTCATCGATCATCATTTTGCAGACATCGGTTACCCACGGCAATGAATAATTGTTTTTTAGAGTTACTGTTTTCACTGCTGCATGTTTATCAAAGAGAGAATCATTGAATTAAACTTTTCCACCATCATATCTACTGAAGGTAACTCAATTACATCGTCCCAGTTGATTGCATATAAATCATTATTAAATTCATTTAAATTTATTTTATTAATGGGCCTGAAACTAAAAGTTCTAGTTGGGATTATAACCTTTTTTAATGATAGTGTAACATTAACCATTGCGTGTCCATTGGAACCAATTATATTATTAACAGTGACATCACGAACTGGTGCGTTAGTACATACAAGATCTATCAAGTCTCAGTATACGAAGTGTAAGAGTGGCTCACTGACAAGTTGACGGAGGTTCATGTAGTCAAGGAATTGAGTCAGTTTGACAGTACTACTATTACTTCCCACAAGCATGTTGATGTTAAATCTAACAATACAATAAAATCATACTTTGAAAAATAATTAATGGAATCCGTTATGGCGTCTATAAATACATCTATATTGATCCATTGTGGTCTGTACGCAGTCCCTATAGCAACACAATAACCATTGACACGAGTCGATAACCACATCTGCTCAATTAGCTCATTAGGCCTGGTCAAATATCTCACGTTGACGTCGCGTTTAATATAAAAGCGAGTCCACCCCAACCGCCGCGCATATGTAGCGGGCGCGGTGTGACTCTGAGTCGGTAGCCGGGCACGGCTGGCCACGCCCTTCTCTTGTCCACTTGAATCCATGATTCGTTAATCGCAACTATATCTGGCTATAGCGATTCATAGCAATAAGAAAATTATCATGTCCTGTATTGAGTGATCCCGCATTATAAAGACCTAACTTAAATAACTTTGATTGCGATTTTATTATAACGTAAAAAACAAAATAAATTATTTCTAAAAGAACACCGATGACTTAATAAACTGTAATGCAGGATAAGTGTGATGAAAATGTTTTGAGATTGACATGTCATATTGCTGCATTTTTTCTCTCGATATCGGTTAGCTGTTGTCGCTGCAACAACGCCCACACAATACCCATACAATACTAATAAACAAAACACATATATTAATACATAATAATGATAAAAGAGGGTTGAAAATGTATCACGAATTCCATCATAACATTTAAACAAGTCATTTAACAAAGTATAAGTTACACTACATTGCCTTTTAATTATATTTTGTGATTCCAGTGCGCTAAGATACAAAAAATGATGAAAATGCATTGACTAAAATTTTGAGACAATTAAAAATAACCAGTAAAAGATACAGCTAACAAGTAACATAACATAACAACAGTAGGTACTACATAAATGATATTGTTTAACATGCTAATAGCTTTATCCAACAAATGTATATTAAAGTAATACCATATAAATAATAAAAACATATTGCAATTAATCATTTTGATAAGAGATCCACTAACAGCATCAACAGCCCAAAACCCGGCTCAAGTCCTCTCCGTACGAATGCTGACGCGGGACTCAGCCCTGGTGCCGGCGCGTATATCCTACAGTCCCTTGTCCAAATGAACCGCCAGCCAAGTCTACCCGAGTTCACGAGCCTGCCAAAAAGCCGCCGGTTCTTTCGTTAGTCTCTCATTGCCAGTCATTGCCATAGTCACCACGCTTGGCAAGCGGGTTGGCAACCACAGTTTTTTATTTGTAGTTGTTATCGTTTTATAGCATAGGGTGACAAACGAACAGACAGTCCACCTGATGGTAAATAGATACCGTGCCCCATAAACATCTACATTTATTTTAATTAAGAATCAAAATGCAGAGGCGTTGTCACCCCTGAGGACTAAGATGGAATGCCTCGTTTCCAGTAAAAAAGGTCTCCGTTTCTCTACACTCACCATACGAAACACGGCAGCATTAAGCTTTTTATACGTGGTAGAGCCATGCTACAGCTATATTAGTAGTATAGTTGTAGCACGAATGGGTCGGCTCGGCCGGGGAAGGACCACGCTCTCACAGAATACCAGCGTAAAATTGCAGCTTAACACTACTGTGTTTCGTATGGTGAGTGTAGAGAACCGGAGACCCTTTTTACTGGTAAAGAGGCATTCCATCTTAGTCCTCACGGGTAACAACGCATCTGCATTTTGATTATTTACTGAGGATAGATGTAGTTGTCTATGGGTCACAGCAACCACTTACCATCAGGTGGACTGTGTGCTCGTTTGTCACCCTATCCTATAAAAAAAAATTAAGCTGCTATTTTATGCCGGTATTCTGTGAGAGCGTGGTCCTTCCCCGGTCGGGCCGACCCATTCGTGCTATAACCATAATATAGCTGCAGCGTGGCTCTACCACGTTCCAATTTTTTTTAGGAAGACGTTGCTGCTCATCTCCTCAAATGTTTCCCTCTGTCGCCTCTTACGACACCTCGCCTTTTTTACGTGGTATAGCCATGCTGCAGCTATATTAGTAGTATATTTGTGGCACGAATTGGTCGGCTCGACCGGGCAAGGACCACGCTCTCACAGAATACCAGCGTAAAATAGCAGCTTAACACTACTGTGTTTCGTATGGTGAGTGTAGAGAACCGGAGACCCTTTTTACTGGAAAAGAGGCATTCCATCTAAGTCCTCACGGGTAACAACGCATCTGCATTTTGATTCTTTACTGAGGATAGATGTAGATGTCTATGGGTCACAGCAACCACTTACCATCAGGTGGACTGTGTGCTCGTTTGTCACCCTATCCTATAAAAAAATTATGCTGCTATTTTATGCCGGTATTCTGTAAGAGCGTGGTCCTACCCTGGTCGGGCCGACCCATTCGTGCTATAACCATAATATAGCTGCAGCGTGGCTCTACCACGTTCCAATTTTTTTTAGGAAGACGTTGCTGCTCATCTCCTCATATGTTTCCCTCTGTCGCTTCTTACGATACCTCGCCTTTTTTACGTGGTAGAGCCATGCTGCAGCTATATTAGTAGTATAGTTGTAGCACGAATGGGTCGGCTCGACCGGGGAAGGACCACGCTCTCACAGAATACCAGCGTAAAAT
The DNA here is from genome assembly GCA_029286625.1 of Parnassius orleans. Taxonomy (NCBI): domain Eukaryota; kingdom Metazoa; phylum Arthropoda; class Insecta; order Lepidoptera; family Papilionidae; genus Parnassius; species Parnassius orleans. Next base: position 1,816,582 of record JAGSMP010000099.1, on the reverse strand, counting down.
AGCAGTTTAATGCTGCTGTGTATGGTGAGTGTAGAGAACCGGAGACCCTTTTTACTGGAAATGAGGCATTCCACCTTAGTCGTCGCGGGTGACAACGCATCTTCATTTTGATTCGTAATCGAGGATAGATGTAGATGTCTATGGGCCGCAACAACCACTTACCATCAGGTGGACTGTGTGCTCGTTTGTCACCTGATCCTATAAAAAAAAAACAACAGGATGATATGGGGTAGTGCATACTCTTACACCACCACTACATGGTTTGTCGAATAATAAAAAGTTTTCATTTCATTTCATCGAATATAACTATCGAAAAGACAATCATGTAATTATTAATAAACTTCATAAAACATAAAATCAAAAGACAAGTTGATATTATTTTCCCTACAATCCAAGTTCACTTTGAACTGATTATTTAATTGGTAAGCTATTGGATGTTAAATTAAACCACTATTGCTGGCATCCACTGAACAAATCAAACAACGAATCGTTTTAAACCGAATTCGGTTAACATGAGTTATGTGTCAGTTTCGCTGAGGTTTTATTGATGTGGTTTAACAACTGTTCGTAAGAAATTATATAATGTGCATCTGACATAAACGAAATGGTTATACCACTATCTACAATATAACATATATACATAAACACTCACGCCTGTCACCCAGAGGGGTAGGCAGAGACTACGGACTTCCATTTGGCACGATCCTGGCACACCTCTCTCGCCTCTTTTACATCCATATATCTACGCATACACGCTCGTCCGTTAAGGGTACTCCTAATCTGGCCCATTTTCAATATATCGCCAATTTGGTCGATAAACCTTCGTCTAGGGCGTCCCTTTCCGACTCCGCCGTTAACTTTTGCAGCATAAATTTGCTTTGTCACTCTTTCTTCGTTCATTCTTTCTACATGACCAAACCACCGAAGCATTCCTTTCTTAATCCTGGTCACAACGTCATCTTGCAAACCACACTTTTCTCTTATCACACTATTTCTCACTCTGTCATTGCAACTCGGCCGCCGACGATGCAAATATGACTTGATCATCGGCGTACAAAAGGCATTTGACGGTTAACTCACCCATTCTCAACCCACATTCTTCAACTTTCAAAGTTTGCAAACAACTGTCCATAAATAGGTTAAACAGCCACGGGGAAGCTACACAGCCCTGTCTGACACCTTTTTGGATGCCAAACCAGTCCGAGTAGACCCTGTTGATCCTGACACAAGCACTAGAGTCCCTATAAAGAGACCCTAATGCCTGTATCAAACCAGCGCTCAAACCAAATGAGTTCAGTGTTTGCCATAACACATTCCTGTCCACTCTGTCATAAGCCTTTTCCAGGTCCATGAAAGCACAAAAAACTTTCTGGTTTTTGGCCAAAAACTCCGCAATCATGCGCATGGAAAATACTTGATCCGTACACCCCATTCCCTCTCTAAATCCAGCTTGCATATCCCAAATTTTCCATCAGTTTCTTCCATAACTCTTTCAATTAACACTTTAGCATACAGTTTACCCACAATGCTAAGCAAGCTGATACCACGGTAGTTTTTACAGTCCTGCTGTGACCCTTTTCCTTTATATATTGGGACTATAACGGCTTTGCACCAGTCTTCCGGTACCTACTTCAGTTCCCAACATAAATTAAACAAGGTGTACAGCAGGCCTGCCACCACTCCCTTTCCAGCCCTTAGCATTTCGAGTGATACTCTATCATATCCGGCTGCCTTACATGCTTTCATGCTTTTCATTGCTTTCATTATTTCGTCTACACTTATCTCCCTACCTCTCTACACTTCTTTCGGAATTTCTATTTCACTTAGCATTCATTCTAGGCTGTTTTGAATTTCCCCTAGCAGTTTTTACGAGTTTCCAGAACATTTTAATATTTGCCTGGAAGTTATCAGATATCCTTCTATCATTCTTATCCGTTCTTTCTTACTTTTTCCTTTCAACAACTTCTTTTACTCTCTAATTTATAAGTCTAAAGTCTGCTTTTTTTCTTTCAATCTCATCATTCATACCATAATTAGAATTACCAGCTTTGGTTGCAAGTAAATCTAGCCATGCTCTCTTCTTTGCTTCAACTTCCATTCGTACCTCATCATTTCACCACAACGTATTATTTTTCCTTTCATTCGTTCTCTTACTTTCACCACATACTTCGGTGGCTGCATCCACAAAACTTTCTTAACATTATTCCATACAATCTTCAGGTCTAAATCATTCATACATATTTCATTCAAACCACTAATATTCTCCCTTAGTCTACATTTATACTTCTCTTTCACACCTTCATCTTGTAACCTCTCTATTCTTATACGCAGTGGTAGACACAGATGTCCAATGCCGCCAACGCCTGAATAGACCATTAATTCGGCATAAGACCAAGTAATGATCCGTCCCTACGTTGTACCCCCGGTAAACCTTTGTATCTACCACTGCGCTCCTCATTCTTTCATCCACAATTATGAAATCTATCATGCTTCTATCATCACCTCTTTCCCATGTATACATGTGAATCCTCTTATGGCGAAAGAAAGTGTCTACAATAATATATATTTATTTGCCGCTGACTGCTGATCATAAGATCCTGGGTTGCGATCCCGGGTTGGGCCAAAAAAATATCAGTTATTGAGTTTTTACGGCAAGAAATTCTCAGTAGCTGCCCGGAGTCAGGAAGTGGGCGGTGTCTCACCCCCGTGCCTCGGTAAGCACGTAAAGCCGTTGGTCCTGCGCCTGATCTGTCTCCAGTCGTGTCGATTTACCGTCCCATGGGACTATGATAGTGAAGGAATAGAGAGTACACCTGTGCATGAGTATACACTTGGGCACTATAATCCTGTCCTGCGCCGATGGCTAGTCTCCGTTGAGGCTGGCCGCCGTGGCTGAAATTTGGTCTGGAGGATATAATTATTATTTACGCTTACAAGTTAGGTTAACAAAGGTAAAGTACCTATAAACAATGAATTTTGGACTATAAACAGAGAGTCTGGTGTGTGTACTAGGTGGAAGCCTATGTTACGGGATTTATCCAATAATAAAACTATACGTATATATAAGACATCTATCGGAAGCCATAAGATTTTTCTGGTCGCCTCTTACGACACCAACGGGATTAAATGAGGAAATGGTTTTTATAGAATAAGGGTGACAAATGAGCACACGGCCCACCTGATCGTAAGTGGATGCTGAGGCCCATAGGCATCTACTACATCTATCCTCGATTAAGAATCAAAATGCAGATGCGTTGTCACCTCTGAGGACTAAGAAGGAATGCCTCGTTTCCATTAAAAATAACTCCGGTTTTCAACACTCACCACACGATACACAGCAGCATTAAGCTGGTATTTTACGCTAATCTTCTGTGCGATTGTGATCATATTATACGCTACTTTTTTATACAAAAATGGTGACAAGCGATCACACAGCCCAACTCATGTTAAGTGGATATTGTTGCGCATAGACATTTATCATCTATCCTCGATTAAGGATCAAAATATATGCCTATAGTATATGCTTATGTTATAATAACCTGTTTAATAAATTCATTAAATCAAAGTGTAAATTAAGTATGTAAAGACCTCATATTAACTTAACTATACAACACGCACACATTTACAATAGTTTAACTATAACTAATACTATTGGTCTGCCATTAATCTAAGTTGGTGCCTGCGACAAGTATGTAGAGAATTGAGTGACTTAGTACTAAATTCACGCTAAATTACACCTCAGGGTTCGAATAAGTTAAACCCTGAACTAAAAGTATTATTTGTTTCAGGTATCCTTTGGGTCAACATCGCCAGCGCTGAGCGACCGCTCCGAGTTCCCGCTCTTCTGCCGCACCGTGGCTCCCGACTCATCGCATAATCCCGCCAGGATTGCGTTTATAAGGTAATTTATATACGGCAGTATATTGCAGCGACATACAAATGTATGTTAACTGAGATAGCAAATATTATTTAGCAGCGCCAATCGTACCCCACCGGCACCGGGGTAACATGTGATCTATTGTAATCAGCTCTTAGTAATAAAATCAAGCGTTAGTATTCGGAAATCCATGATAAAAAATAAATTTGCGAGAACATAAGCCTCCCCCAAGGAATGTCCCAAAGCACGGTCCTGAACAACCTGCATCTATCGACTCCCTGCATATCTTACACTCCATCTAGTGGGGGGTCTCCCTACACTTCGCCTACCGGTACGAGGCTGCCACTCGAGAACCTTTCTTCCCATCGGTTGTAGGCACGTTGCACGTGGCTCTCAATGTCTCAATGTCACAATTGCCGGGAGTGAGGTAATTTTTTCATACATGCACACTATAAGACGGCAGACGGCCTTAACCCCAATTAGTGGTAGCGATGTATAAGTTGAAATTACGGCCTATATCCCACCAGTGGGCACAGGCTTTCTCTCATCTCTTAGAGGGTTAGACAATTACTCCGCCGCGCTTCTAGTGTACAGTGTAGTGGCGGTGTAAGGATATCCACTAACCCATATCATCCCGTGGGTGTCGTAAAAGGCAATCTAAGAGGCAATCTATGGCGTAGGTCTATGTTCAGCAGTGGACTTTTATAGGTTATAATGGATGAGTTATTCCGCCGCTCTGCTCCAGTGCGGATTGGCGGGCTTCACAACAAAATATCTTATTCCCAAAGCATGGGTCTCGATATTTTCCTTCACAGCAGAGCAGGTGGTAAAATTAGCATTGAGAATTGCAATTAACAATATTAACACTTCCACTGTCCCATTTTCAGACACAATAGTAAGACAATAGCAATGACATTTATATATATATTTACACGGGACAGTGAAAGGGTTAATGGTGCCGTCGGGAATCGAAGCAGGGTTGCTGTAAAATTTACGGTGAGTACTTTGCTCTTTAGCTACTTCGATGCTTGGCAATAAAGTATTCTACTTTAATTCTCATAGATGCTGATATATTATAGATTCTTAATCAAAGATAGATAATTTGTCTAAGAGCCAAAGTACTTCAGTACCAGTTGGCTTTATCCTCGTTTGTCAATGACGATTAAGAAAAAAAATTGTTGATCTTCTTGACTACTTTACTCAACAAGCATACTATAAAAGATTAATAAAATCCTACCAAATAACAAAGTACTGCTTATGAGTTATAATCTGCTTAGGGACAACTTTGATCAAACAATGAAAATTTTCTCCCAGTTTCACAAACAGTAAACTTAATTAGCCCGTTGTCACCTTTTATTGTATTATTTTTGCTTCTTAAACCCGATCAAAATAGTTTCAATAGAGGTTGACTCGTAGAGAATAGCTCATGTATTAAATCCGCCTATATTCACCATTCTACATACATACATTTTACATCAATTTGTACCTGGTAGAGCCATGCTGCAGCTATATTAGTAGTATAGTTGTAGCACGAATAGGTTGACTCGACCGGGGAAGGACCACGCTCACACAGAATACCAGCGTAAAATAGCAGCTTAATACTGTTGTGTTTCGTATGGTGAATGTAGAGAACCGGAGACCCCTTTTTACTGGAAAAGAGGCATTGCATCTTAGTCCTCAAGGGTGGCAACGCATCTGCATTTTGATTCTTAATCGAGGATAGATGTAGATGTCTATGGGTCACAGCAACCACTTACCATCAGGTGGACTGTGTGCACATTTGTCACCCTATCCTTTAAAAGGAAATACATCACGACACGTCAGTAATCACCGAGGAGGTAGGTAGAAACAGAATGCCAGAGCAGCAAGCTACTCAGACCACGCTAAGCAAATAAATGGATGTGAATGCCCAATGTAAATCTTAATGTTCCATTAGTCGCATTTTACGTAATGGTAATGGGGGCATCCACGACTTTTTCTGCCACCAGGGCGGCGCCACTTAAAAATGAGGTGTAATATTTGACAGATTTCATAGCGGGGAAGTTAATTTGTTCAAAAATGTAAAGGTTAATGTTTCTTTTTGTACTTTTAGTTACATTTTATAAAAATTAGATTAAAAATAAATAAACTAAACCGCAGATATTCATAAAAGTAGAAAAATTAAAATAAGAGATAAAATGTGCAAAAATTTAAGAGCAAACCACTGTAGCGCTGTTTTGTGTATTAATATCATACTCAAGAAATTGATAAACATTTATTTAAAACTAACTTCCCATTAAATGACATTACGTAACAAAAACTTCACCTCAGTGTCAACTAGCGACATCTGGTGAACGGAAGAATATTAGCCCTCATTAACACAGTTGGCATATTCTTTTTTGGTATACGTCCCACATAAACACGGAACCTATGAATTTCAGACCAACATCGGACTTACACCATTATGTTAATGTGTATTTATATATAGAATAATTTTCATTCAACATAGATTAGATTACAAGTAATTTTTATTGAAAGTCAGTTTTTTACTTTTATCACTGGTTCAGAAAAAACTTCTGTCCTGGAAAGAACCAGCAAGAAACCCAGCGAAAATTTTAATGGTGTATGTATACGTAGTTGATAGAAATAAAAATAATCAAATAATTGAATAAATAATTTTACATGGTCACTACCCCATATCATCCCGTGGGTGTCGTAAGAGGCGACAGAGGGAAACAAATTGAGAGATGGGTAGCACCGTCTTTCTAATTCACCCTACTGCTCGCTCGTCACTCAGTATTTACACTAAATCGTTCAGCACACGTAGTTTTTCTGCGTGATAGACTTTGTAATGGAACCATCTGCAGTGGAACCAGAGTAGCTCAACGGATCGTAAAATGGAAGAACCCACAACCGATGGATAAGGAAGGTTTTAAGTGGCAGCCTTGTACCGGTAAGCGATGTGTAGAGCGACCCGTCACTAGATGGAGTGACGACTTGGTAAGACATGGAGGAAGACGTACAGGTGACTCAGGACCGTGCTTTGTAGCATTTCTTGGAAGAGGCCTATGTTCAGCAGTGGACTTGTTAAGGGTTGTAATGATGATGATGATGTTATAGTATGCAATAAAGAGAATATAAATAACCTAATTTAATCATCATAATTTCCTTGCACAATAGGCAACACGGATGGGATACAGTAACAGCCTTCTCACAAAATGAAGAGATATACTCCCTGGCGGTTAATGAGCTGGTAACGCAGTTGGAGGCCGCGAACATCACCTGCGCTGCCTCTATCACCTTCGCAGAGTCTGACTTCAAAGAACAACTTCAGCAGTTGAAGGTAAATTATTCTAAAGGATTTTATATAACAAAAGAAATGGGAACTGCTTGCAGCTCAACTGATGGTAAGTGACCAGTGCCGCCTATGAACATTTTTATAAAAATTTTGTAACGAACGAGCTTACAGTCGAACTGATTGTAAATAGCTACTGCAGTCTATGGACATCTGTCACCAACTTCAAACAAAGGAGGCTTAAGCTCTGAGGACTAAGATCAAGAAACTGGCTCTCTACACCCTTCAGACTGAAAGACAGCAGTGCGCGCAAAATGCTTAACGGCAGAATTAGGTATGATAATGGTACCCACCCATACTGTCTCCTAAGCAGAAAAGAAGTACTAGTACCTAATAATACATGCACAACACCAGAATATCAGTTGCGTTGCCTGAGTGTGCGCGGGTCAACTACCCTCCCTATCTACTCAGCCAGGGTTCTAGATTTCAAATTGATCCCCGGGACTATTAATCGTACTAAATTCAAATTATTTGTCTAAAGACCTGGAACTCACACTACAACACAGTATATCTTTTTAGCGCGTGAGTGTAACCGTTACCTCAGGTTCAAGAAAGTGAGAAAGAGCGCCTTTCTCTTTAAATGAAATCTTCTTTTTATTAGTTTGTGACAGACACTTCCGTAGGTACTACGTTCCGAAGACATGTGAAGTTCACACACTGGGACAACGCGGCGGACACTTTTTTGCCTTAAAACCTTTCTGGAAATGGGAGGTCAAGCCTCCCATTCCTAGAAAGCCCTGATATGACGTATTTAAGCCCTAATTGCCACTCCTGGCAAGCGTATTGTCAGTAGCAAGATCAAACGTGGCGATCTGGATATTATAATATTCGAAATGAAACATCGTAATTTACCGGAGGAAATAAGAATCTGTCGTGCATTTTCCATAGTGGCCTTTTACAGCACTCACTTAAGAGAAATAGGTTGATAGATTCTATGAGGATACCACCACTATTAAATTTTTTTCTTTGCAGAAATTGGATATTCGAATAATAATCGGCAGCTTCTCGCAAGAGATGGTGCCGAAAATATTTTGCGAGGTGAGTTCGATTCCACGAACGAACACACACAAAGTATAAGTAACGTAGGGGTACAAGTCGTGAGCACAGCCTTGATATACGCAATAATCGACTTATAGGTTGCTTTGGTGAAGTACGAGGGCGTGAGGTGAGGTGATTCTTTCACGTGATTCGTCATTCATTTGATATTCATGTGACATTAGCCTGCAGTATATTGACTGGAAAAAGAACATGCGCAAATGCAAAAACATCACTTTGTACTCACGACTCGCTCCGGTCTTTATAGTACGATACAAGGACTTCTGTGTACACTATTAAGGCCGATTTACACTTCGACAAGTACAGTAGCGAGTTTAGTTAGAGGGCAGTTGAGTTTAGTTAAAAAAATTACAATTTTATATTTTGATGGTCGAACACGAACTCGTGGCGTCCTGTCAACTTACGCATTATGCACTGTGAACTAAACTCGCTCGTTTACACGAGCGGCAAGTTTAATTGCGCGTGGCGGGAGACGCGCGGGAGGGCAACACTTCGAACTTGACTCGCCGAGAAATAGACCGGCCGGCTATCCCGTTCAACTTAATTGTTAATTTGCTACTTAACACTTTCACTGTCCGTTTTTCAGACACAATATTAAGATAATAGCAATGACCTATATGTAGTGCACGGGACAGCGAAAGGGTTAATTCACTGGTTGCCGTTCAAACGAGATTTTCTACTTAGCTCGCCAGGTTCGCAAGTTAACGCGCTACTGTATTTGTCGAAGTGTAAATCGGCCTTTAGACGGGCTCTTCCTTTAGGCTCTGCTGTAACTCTTTTAGTTGACTGCGAGCGGGAGAAAAGACTAGTTCTTTGTTTTGTAAACCGCGAACGTTACTCGTATCCAGTAAAAAGGGTCTCCGGTTCTCTACACTCACCATACGAAACACAGCAGAATTAAGCTGCTACTGTACGTTGGTATTCTGTGAGAGCGTGTTCCTTCCCCTGTCGAGCCAACCCATTCATGCTACAACCATAATATAGCTGCAGCATGGCTCTAACAAGTAATAAAAACAGTAGTTTGCGTAAAAACAAACGAGTGCGCCCGCACGATTTTCAACTGTGACACCTTTTTTTTTTGGAGTTTATGGCCTGGTATCTAGACCTTTAGGCCAAGTCTTAGGTATTTTTATTCGGTTTATTATAATTTCCCAAAAGTTTATTTATCCTTCATAGTACACTGCTTCACAATATGTTGATGCGTCACATTGTGCAGCCCTTGGGAGATTTTGACGGCAACTTGAGTCAGCAGACAGCTGACAGTTGGCTCAACTGTGACACAGTTATTGTTCTGAATTGCCAGTTTATTAGTACCTATACATAGAAATCTTTGCTACGATATCATAAAGATACTGAGACGTCGTGTCGAGATCGCAGGCGTTCCGGCTGGGCATGTACGGCGCGGAGTACGCTTGGCTGGTGGCGGGCGCGCCGCCGCGGCTCCGCGTCGCCGCGCCCTGCGCACGCGCACAGCTGGCGCGCGCGCTCGAGGGGCTCGTGTCCGTCACTGCGCACCGGGGGATCGCGGGGGACGTGGTCTCGTTTTCTGGATTGGTGAGTACCCTTGCTGTGTAGTGGGGTAACCTTGCTATGTAGTGGGGCTGTAATAATATCCACTAAAGGATGTGGTCTCGTTTTCTTTTTTTTTTTTGATTATTATAAACCAGTGCTTGACCACAATACCACCTAGTGGTGAGTGATGAAGCCCTAGATAGTAAATCGCACTGTCTTAGCATAACAAAAGCCTATTCACTCTTGCCTTGAAGACACCCAGATTGTATTCGGACGGAACGACAGACACCGGCAAATTATTCCACGCATTTGCTGTACGCATTACAAAAATGTTTTAATGCGTGAAATATCGATAACAGAGGGGTGAAGACCCGCCGACCGCCTGGTTGTCCGATGGTAGAAAGGAGAGAGAGGAATTAAAGCATGTAATTCCTGCGCACACTTTTCTGGACTGGTGAGTACCCTAGCTGTGTAGGGGAGTGTAATAATATCCACTGAAGGATATCGTCTCGTTTTCTGGACTGGTGAGTACTCTTAGTGTGTAGTGGGGGTGTAAATAAAAATATTCTAGAAAGAGGTTTACACAAGCAACTTGCACAGATCTTGAAAAAAATCGGAGGAAGGGAATCGGAACTCGTACTCTTGTTACTATCGATGGATTGTAAATATTCACGTATCTTCTTCTTCTTCTTCTTTGTTTTAAAAACGTTACCCCCACACTAGGATTTTCTCCTGTATCGTGGAGGCCGTTTACAAACATAAATTGCACAAGGACAAACATCCAGACCCGGAACAATTATTTGTAGGCCATACAAATACTTGTTCCGTGCGGGATTCGAACCCGCGGCCCACCCAGCGCTGCAACTCATTGCTAAGCCACGGAGCCGTCAAATCTCATGCTCATCTAAATGACAACCGTATAGTGACATGCTAGACGATATTGTTCCACATAAATCATCTCTAGAGTACTCGTATGTCTGCTGGATGTGGTTTCTTTTTCTGGACTGATCAGTACATATGCTGTACCCCATATCGTCCCGTAGGTGTCGTAAGAGGCGACATAAGGGAACTGAAATAGGAGATGAGCAGCAGCGTCTATCTAATAACAACTGAAAATAATAAAAAAACTGCGGTTGACAATCCGCCTAACGTGGTAATTATGGCACTATCCTTCCCTATGAGGCAATCTATGGAGAAGCGTATTTTGCGTATTTTCAGCTATTGACTTTTGATAGACTGTAGTAAATGATGAATAAACAAAATACGGGACCAGATTTTTAAGTGTATACGTAACTATGCAAATATGTAATGCAGTGCAATGCAAGATTAAATGCTGTTGAGGAGTACGACACAAATACTGACATTGTAGGATGCAAAATAAAACACTGTTAACTGTAACGCCTTGCTAATGATACTGGATTTATTATAAAAGAAATTATGTGTACAACGCATTAAAATGACGTCAATCACGAGCACGCGCACTCGTACAGTTGAACAGATAGACAGATAGTGTCCACAAACTCTTGTCCCGGATCTGGATGTTTGTTCAAATGCAATTTATTCATGTATTAGCTATCCGTCCCGGCTTTGCACGATTGATTTCTGGATCTCGACAACGACGCCACCTACCGGGTCCAATTGTGAATCTAAACCATTCTCTTATCAACTTAATCACACACAAAAATATCATCAAAATCTGTACAGCCGTTTAGGAAGAGTTCAGTCACATAAACACGGACAGAAGAATTATATAAAATGTAATATGCATGCATTGTACATATAAACTTTTTTGTTGAATCATTCTGTCTATTGATGAAAATTGCATCAAAGTCCGTTGCGTAGTTTGAAAGATCTAAGCTTACAGACGGCGGGAAGCGACTTTGTTTTATACTATATAGAGAAGAGAAAAGACTTCAACGATACGTGTAGAGTGGCACTTAAATATAATTATTAAACACTTGAAGGCCCAAAATACATTATTCCTCCATACATTGTTTCGCCATATTACAGACAAATAAAATGTTCCACCGTGAGATGGAAAGGGCGGGAGTCCCAGTTTCTCCCTTCGCTCCTCACACGTACGACGCTGTGTGGGCTATCGCGTTGAGCCTCAGCAAGGCAGAGCTGCTATGGAGGAGTTCAGAGACTCTCAACAACACGTCGAGCTCAAGGCTAGGCCTGGGGCAATTCGATTATGATCGGAAGGATATGGCTGAGGAATTTTTGAACCAATTTGCTAACCTCAGCTTTCTTGGAGTATCTGTGAGTATGCTCTCAATAAAAATTTCCTGCTTATTTTTAGTGAAGTCAATTTCTGAATTAAGCTACTGAATATGGGGAAATCCTCATGGATACCCGGCTGTTCTACGGGAAGCAGGCAAGTCACTTCAAACTCTTACCGACTAAACCGCACGGTGGCTGCCCTCGTAGTCAACGAGGGGTCATGGGATCTCCATAGGGAACACGACTGCGGCCTCTTCCTGTTCCATCCCGGGGATACTTAAGAACCCCTGAGCCCGTAAAAAGCTGTTACGATGATTCGATACAAGGTCTAGTCATCGTCCTCCTTGAGTGGCCTAATGGCCACGGTCACTCTGACCAATTATCGGTTAATCTGTTAATCTGAACAATCTATCCATTAGGTCAGATTACTTGACTACTACGCAGTACATCATCATCATCATCATTAACAACAGCCATTTTTTAAGTTCAGTGCTGGACAAAGGCCATTTTTCACATAGTAGAACCACGCTACTGCTATATTGTCTGTAGCACAAATACGAACTTTTCTCTCTCTCTCTCTCTCTCTTTCTCTCTCTCTTTTTTGCTCTCACGAATACCAGCGTAAAATAGCAGCGTAATGCTACTGTATTTTATATGGTGAGTGTAAAGAACCGGATACCCTTTAACACGTTCATTGCCGCATCACGCGACGTCGCGTGAAATGGCCTATTACGCTGTGGCCGATCACGCGACGTCACGTGATGATCCCATACATTAATGTATAAGCTATAGAATAGCGGCCGTAGCGTATTGGCTTTTGGTATTTATTTTGGCCAATCGGGAAGGGAATGACGTTTCAAGTGTTGAGCGTGGCCAGCAGGTAGCCATCTTGTATTGTTTGAAACTCGCTTGTTAGTTCACTCAACGAAACCGCGCGGTGTAGTCTGTTTTTATTTGTATTATTTATTGTTTTTTCGGTATTTTGGCTTCTATTTTGAAAATATTTTTATTTTTTTATAATGAGTGACAAACCAAGACTGTTAAAAAGATCAACAATGCCTAGTACATCGCGAATTTCTGCAAAGAAACGACTAAAAAGTGCGGAAATGGAAGAAATATTACAGGAGTCGGACGAAGATGTTTATGCAGGGAGTGATGTGGATGATATAGACTACATAGCTGACGAAGGTGGTGATAGTAGTTCAGAATCTGAAGAAGAGGAGGAGGAGGAGATGGAGTTCGAAGGTATTTCTGAACGGATTCCGTTGTCTGCGCCACCGCCGTCCGCTCAAATACAGCCCCAGCCTATTCAGACACCACGGACGATACCAACCGTGCCATTCATTGAGTCACAGCGTCAATCTAACCAAGCAGAGCTAAGCACCGAGCTTCAGCAGCCATCAAGAACAGCATCTACGACACGTTGGACTACCGATTTAGTTCGATGAAAGATTTTCCTTTTATCAAGAAAATGAACTTCTTGTGCCATCACCGGATAATCCTAGAGGATATATTGATTTATTTCTCACTGAGGATTATCTACGAAAAATCGTCGATTGCACTAATAGAAATGCAGAAAACTGAAAAATTCTTCGCAGTATCGCAAGTCTCGTATTACGAATTGGAAACCATTAACTATAGAAGAATTGAAAACTTTTATTGGTTTACTTTATCACACTGGCACAGCAAAATGAACCGCTTGGTTGATTGGATCGCATCGATTATATAAGCTTTTTCCGAATATATGTCGAGAAAACCGGTTCCAACTTATTTTACGATGCCTGCATTTTGTTGAAGAAGGTAACGATTCTACCCGCATGAATAAATGTAAAATGATAATAGATACCTTCAATAACACGATGAGAGGATTTATTATCCAGAAAAAAATTTGTCCAGACGAATCTATGATTCTGTTTCGTGGCCGCCTGATTTTTCGGCAATACAAAAAGAAAGAGACACAAATACGGAATAAACTCTATATATTGGCAGAACCAAATGGAACTATTATAAAGTCCATGTTTTTGCCAGTACGATGGATGAAACTTCTGGCAGGGACACAGAAAAATTGTTGAAAAGTTACAAAATAACTTCAACCCCGGCTACACTATATGGATGGATATTTTATAATAGACACTCTAGCTCCAAATTATTGACATGAATACTTACTGCACTGGCACACTAAACAAGAAACGTAAAGATAATCCATCTGAGGTGATTTCAAGAAACTAAAAAGGTGAAAATATATCGCGTTATCGTAACGGTGCATATAGGCAAATGGAAAGACAAAAGAGAGATAACTTATATCTCAACACAATACGCAAATCAAATGAAGTTACTAATAAACGTGGCAGTGTTGCAGAAGCCAGTAGCTATCCTAAATTATAATCCAAACATGTCCGGTGTAGACCCAAGACCAAATGCTCAGCTACTATCCATGCGAAAGAAAAACACTACGGTGGTATGTAAAAATTTTCATACATGTTCTAATGATGACCATGATAAATGCTCGTTCACTTTACAACAAACATTCAGGCAAACCTAGCTTGTCGTTATATGATTTTGCAGAGCATTTGAATCATTTTGCCTGAACATCAAGAGACGCACAAGAATCACATCAAAAGAAAGCCACAGGCTGAGTAAAATTGAGAAATCCAAAGAGCGTACTTTTAGCTCTGGTAGAAAAGCTACTGTAACGGCCAGAAAGGATTGTAGAATTTGTTACATAAATAAAAAAAGAGTAAATACTACTATGGAATGCAAGCAATGCCTAATTCACTGTGTATTGAATGTTTGACCTGTAAGTTCACTGGTCTTCTAACAATAAGTACATTAGTCTTTTTTTTGTTGTTAACTATATTTTAAGAAAACGTATGTGCCATTATAAACCGTAATACAAAGTGTAAATCCAAATTTTTAATTACTTTATATTTCATTCTTAGCCTATATTAGCCTTAGTTTTACCCTATATTATTTTGTATATTTCACATAATTTTAAGTAACAATTTCTATGTTAATTTTGAATTACTATATTGATTGGGACGTTTGTAATAAAAATTATAACAAAATACATTTTGGATGATTTTATTTATGTTTTTATTTCTAATTAAAATTATTTCCTTGGAAATACAATCACGAATTTGCGTTATCGGCCATGAGAGCAATATTTATATATAAATGTGTCCCGTGGGCCGGTCACGCGACTTCGTGCAATAAAAATATTCCTATATATATGGACTTGTGCATTATACAATTTTAGGTTTAATAAATAAAAGTATTATTAGCACAACAAAAATCGAATTAACGACTTTTAAATTTTGGCCATCTATGTAAGTCCAACATTTTGGCGTGGCAATGAACGTGTTAACGAGGCATTCCATCTTAGTCCTCAGAGGTGATAACGCATCTGCATTTTGATTCTTAACCGAAGGTGAATATAAGTATGGTATGGGCATCACACTGATGGCAGATTGATGACTACCTGATGGTAGATTTTATAGTCGTTTGACACCCTCAATAGTATAAAACTTGTAACGACTAGTGAATGACCCTATGTTAGTGAATATATCTAAAGCACTGACATTAATAAAATATAATTCTTAAGTTAATAAATAACGAAGAATGTCGGCTAAATAGTTACATCAAAAACTTTTTTCCCACTTAGGGGTGCAATTTTTCCTCCAAATTTACATGAGACCACACCTGAAATATAATCTATTAAAAAAAGAATAATTGATATCGGTTTGGCAAAAATATCATGTAACATACAAACAAAAAGAAAACAAAAATATACAATCGAATTGAAAACCCTTTCCTCTTTTGAAATCGTCTAAAAATCGTGCAGAAACAAGCGTCGACTTCTAAAGAAAAAGCTTTTGAGATAAAATACTATACTTTCATAAAATTATTCTGTAAATTTGCTTGAACAAAACGGCCTGAATACATAATGAGGGATGTTTTCAGGGACCTGTGTCCTTCAACGGCGCTGACAGGATCGGGATGTCGGCTTTTTATCAAATACAAGGTATGTTTTATGTAACGTTGTTATTAATATGGATTATATTTTAGGTAATTTTACCGCTGAGCCTTATAGAAATTATGAATTATAAATATGAGTGCGTGTACTTATGTACGTGCATTAGGAGTTTAACTCCGTGATTACAAAATAATAGTTTATATTCAAATATTTTATTATAATAACGTTTTTCTATTCTAATGATGTCTACATTTGTGTGTATCTTATGTGCCCAAATTTAAAGACGATATTACCAATAATCGTTAAAGGGTTCCCTCATAATATGACGATAATTTCGTTTTAAAATCTACATTCACATTTTGAAAACGATACCATAACGGTAAGGAATTCATTCATTCATTGAGAAAAAACATGCGTTAGTGTCTTGGAACACTCGGTTGGAACGAAGTTCCTTTCGTATTAAATCATTATTGATAAACGTATTATATTATTGATTAACAAATACAAATAAATGAATTACTAGCGTCTATTAAAATGAAGCGTCATTTCAAATAATATTTATTTCATGGCAAGATAAGAAAAAGTGCGAGGGAGATGGATATTATTA